>OY284414.1:10189786-10487240 GCA_958301585.1 Merodon equestris
CTATGGGGAAGAGTCGTGGAAAATTGGATCACCCGGATTCGTGCGACCGAAGCCGAGACGGAAATTTGAACGAAGTCATATTTTACAAATTATGGCATATAGGGGCCTTTCAAACAAAAAAAAAAAACAAAATTGTCGACTCCTCACAGAGAGCTTGTTTTATTCCATTTCATCATCTAACTGGCTTTATTGAAAAACCCTTTATATGTATATTACATTGTTGCGAGAGTGTGGAGTATTACTCCGTAGCTAACAGATTGACCTATCTGTCAATTGACTCTCGATCTTTTGCATAATGTGGTTCTAAATAACACCTTTGATCTCCGGTCTCGTAATCTTCCTGGAACGAGCTAATATAGTAATGACTTCTACGCGTCCCAGGAGCGGATCACACATGTTTTTACCAAGTTTCAATTTGATTATCAAGAAGTTCAGGGAAAACTGACTTCTCAAGGTCCTTCTCCAAATCGCGCCTTAAAGCACTGTCACTTGAAGTCATTTTCAAGTCAAACATTTTCCATTCCGACAAACACTTTCCGTTTCCAAAGAATCCGTGACAAGTACCAAGGGAAACTAAACCGAATTTTTTATTTTCTAAAATATTTAACATACACAAGAAACACTCCTTCATTCGCTCATCGCTTCACTGCTTGGCTGTTCCACTAGAAAGTGTCCACAGCGTCATCCTTAAGGATTTGCACAAACATTAAACTTACATTGCAGCAAGCGTCGCCTTTCTCTCTTTCATTGTTTAAAAAAAAAAAAAAAACAAAAGCATAAGTTCGCCGCAAGCTAGTGTTGATTAAAAATTCTTCCCCCATCCGAGCATTCCCTGGCGGCAGTGCATTCTCACTTTTTCCTCTCCAGCATCACCGGCAAGGACACAACACACCACAACCACAACCAGCCACCAGCACGTCCCATCGTTGTCGTTGATGAAATTGACGTTACTTACTCTCAACCACTTTCTTTGCTACTATTTTCATGCGTTTACTTTTTGCGCCAGTTTTTCCGTTTTTTCCCCTTTTCCTTTGTCGTTGTTGTTGTGGAGTGTATATTCACGTGGGAAAAGTGGTTGCGATGAGAAGGATGGAGGACGACACGAATCACAAAGCACCGCCGGATGCATTCCACTCTAAAGGAATCCGTTCTCGTTTACCCGCGTTCTGAAGAATTAGTGCCAAGTTGACACACTAAGCAAGCTCACAAGGACACCTAACACATCATACGCTGCTTACATTTCAAATAGCGTGCCACATTGGAAATAGAATAACAACTCAGAACGGCTTCAACGTGGTGGCATGGACGGCTTTCTATTTTTACTGTCACAGCCGCCGGCCGATTGAAGAGCCGACTTGGCTCTTTCCATCTTCCTCTTATTTGTGTTTTGGGTTTTTTTTTTGTTATTTTTTGTTTTTGAAAAGTGGCGCCCAACGACGGAATGGCAGAATGACATTCTAGTTTTTGTGCTCTCACCCTTTCTCGACGTCTTGAAATAGAAAAACCGATGAAAAACCAACCCTTAGCCCGAGGATGAGTGGTGGAAAATTAATTTACCGTCATTTTTCCATCATCATCATCATCCACAGAAGTAACAACAGTACAAGGGCAGCCCGACCGATGGGGTGGATTTGATGAATTCACGAAAAGACTCTATTTGACCCGGTAATGTATCAAAATCGAGGGTGAATCGAGGTCGAGGATTTTCAAGCATAATTGCGGTCTGTTTTGACGTGGACAGCTAGCTAGTGGGTATAGCAAACGAGCACACGGATACGGACAATGTCCTTAATAGCGGCGTGCGGCCGCGTGGTATTATAGTCGAAAATAAATTAATTTCATTGAAAAGTAAACAAATTAAAAATTGTTTGTCTTTTTCGCAATTTTTTGTTGTTTTCGCACGCCCCACATTCCCATTGTGGCAGGACGATAATAACGGTTTAAATTAATATTTTGTTGGTTTTGGAGTTTTTGCTTTTTTGGTGGGTGGATTGTGAATTCTTATTCATGTAGAAACCACATGGACACGTGTCATTTGACGCAACAATTAACCTTTGGCTAAACAATCCTCCGGCGCGTGGTTTGGGAAATAAACAATTTTAGATTGCGGCGTCCGCACCGCAATTTGTGCGTAATCGCTGATTTGCTACGGTGATTGGCGCCCCTTTATTGGGTTTTCTATTCAATTTTTATTTTGAATTGGATTTTTTTTTTGCTATCCCTGAATATATGTATGTATTACGTGGGAACGCGACAATAGATCGATCGGGAATTGATTGATTGAATTCGAAAATAAGGGGGGAAACGTGTGATATAAATTGCGGTCAGGTCAGCAGGTCTTGTTGTGTGTCATAAAGCTGTTTAGGCTTATAACATGAGTTCGGATTTGCTGAATTAATATTTGTATGACGCGATTAGCTTTCATTGTGTGGAACATTGATTTATTAGGTCACATTGCGTGGACTTTTACTATAGAATTATTCATTTAAGCACTCTACAAAGCGTTCATTGTTAGCCTAACGCTAAAGTATGTAGAATACTGGCAGGTAATGGTCACGTTATGCAGTGGCCGTGTACTCTGATTTACACTGGGAAACAATTTACGGCACTCAAGCTGACTGCTCGGTTCGCTTTCTGTTGGAGAACTGCACTGCTATTAGCCGAAGCCACATAAAATAGCATGGAAAGTCATGAACCAATGAAGAAAAATGTTTTCCAGCGAAATAAGGAGTATGAAAAAGAATAAACCAAAAATGGATGGTGGAAAAGGGGTGAATCGACCATAGCATGCACTCAAGCCATATTTGGCAGAGTGACTTGGATATCACCTTGCCCCCCACATCAATACCTGCTGAAGGTGGGCATTCCAGTTTCAAGTCCAGGTCAGTAGTGTTCAGCGTGGCTTAAAAACATTCACGCACTTGTTTTGCTATCTCATTAGAATGCAACGACATCATTTTTTAAAGGTTTATTTGGACCCTTAAGTTTGTTTTTCGTTACTTTTTGAAGATGATATTGGTCAAGTGAGCGTCGCCATTCTTGGTGACTCTTTGTATCGCGTTCTCATTCGTTATGGCGAGAACTTTGAGCAATAGGTTTTCGCATCCTTGGATATTCTCTTTGAGCGTTTCTAGAGTCTGAGGCTAGTTCTAATAGAGCCATGACTTCAGACAATTCGAAGTCTGGTGCGGTCAAATCCATAAATGTTGCTGGCCAATGATATTCGCAAGACGGAGACATTAGACCTTGGATTCAGAAATGCATCTTTCAAAATGTCCTAGGAAAAAAAAGCGGCAATGAAAATTCATTGATCAGTGTTTTCTATCCCTCATCAGCTCACCGGTCACAGTAACCCTTTAACCGACATCGTGCTCAAAAAAAAAAAAGGTCCAATGAAACTTTCGGCATAATTGGCGCTTCTTGCAGTGATTTTGAGTAAATGTAATGGCTCCTCGTGAATGATAGGTGGACAGGTGGCCTCAGAAGTGAAATTTTTTTTACTTAGGTGGAAATGGGCCTCGGCGCTTATGATAAATTTCGAACGAAAATTATCCACTTCGTCGTTGAGGTTCAGAAGATTGTGAGAGCAGTTTAGACCCCATTAACGGCAATAATTGATGGACGGCATGACCTTTGAAGGGGTTCATCCTTATTTCTTTCATCAAAATGTGCTGCAGAGTCAAAAGACTAGTGGTCAGATGCTGGTCTGGTCGAAATTGACGGCTCATCCGCGAAAACTTGACAATGGATCAATTTTCAGCTGCCCTAGAGTCTAATCAGCGAAAGTATGATGAGCTTGATGATCTTGGGCTTAATTTCTTGTTTCAATGCAGGCCCAAGTGTTTTTGAGAAATTCGCCAAATTTCAGAAAGGCCAAATTCTGGCGGGTCTTTTAGCCAACCTGCTAGGAACAGCAGCAATAATCTCGTTCAACCGCGCTGCTCGATCAGGAAGCGAACAACTTTCCCCGAATTTTGTGATAATTTGATTAGATCAATTCGGTCGTAAATTCATCATTGCTCGCGAACAGTTTGATGAAAAAACATGCATTTTTATAATAAATTTTGAAAATGTCGAATGTTGATTCCACTCCCTTGGTGGAATGGTGACTATGACAGATCATACATGTTAAAGAATGACAGCGTTGCCACTTGAAATGTCAGAGCAAACTGTGGATCGAAAAAAATTCATTATAAATATGGTTGAAAGGCTGGTATTTTAAAAAATAATATAGATTTGTTAATAGAAGCACCATCTCCGAGGGCTGGACATTATTCATTTTTCAAAACATCAAAAGAAAAAAAATGATATGTCGGACTCTGCAAAATAGGCCTCCCATGGGACGATGAGTTCTTCGTTTGACGTGAATTGTTTTCTGCTAGTTCCTCCTTCATTTTTGGAAACAAAAACAAATCGCATGGTTTCAAATCTGGAGATTAGGGTAGATGAGGTAGCTTTTACTTTGATGGTTTCAGTGAAAGAACATCAAATTGGGCCAGTAAATCAGCAAACGAGGGTGGTCCGATAAGTACTTAGCCTACAAAAGAAAAACTAAAATTTTGGAAAAATGGCGATTTATTTTTCAATATAGTCTCCTTTTAGCTCGATACACTTGACCCAGCGATGCTCCAACTTCTTTAACTCGTTTGAAAAATGCGTCTTCTCGAGGTCTGCAAAGTAGGCCTCCGTGGCGGCGATGACCTCCTCATTCGACTGAAATTTCTGCCCGGCGAGTGACTTTTTCAAGTTTGGAAACAAGAAGAAGTCGCACGGGGCCAAATCTGGAGAATACGGTGGATGGGGCAGCCGTTCGACCAATTTGGCCGTGGCGAGGGCGGGGGTGTGAGCCGGTGCGTTATCATGGTGGAAGAGCAGATAGATAGTATCTATCTCCCCCACGGGGATTGCGTGTATTATGAGGGTTACTGTTAAGAGACATGGGCTTATAAAAGGTGCCGCTATCAATGGTACCTGCTAGAAGTCTATGACTGAAGAGAATACCAGGAGCCCTTCTTCTTTGCTCCAACGTACTCGTACTCAAATTGATTAGTTTAAGACGGACTTGATAGGATGGTTCCAGAGCAGACCTCGAAGAGCGAAACGTAGGACCCGACGTTGGATGCTCTCGATTCTAGAAATGTGGGTTTGAGGTACGCATTCAAGAAGGGGGCGAACAAAAGTAATATAGGAGGATCGAATCATGTAAGAAGTGGAGAATTTTTAGACCAGCGCTTCACTAAACCGAAAGCAGAGTTGGCTTTAAGAATTATATCGTCGATATGTGCGTGATATGTACTGTTGGTCACATAGTATGCCAAGATCGCGGATAACCTGAATGGTGGAGATGGGCTTATGAGGATTATTGAGTAAGTAGATACGAGGAGGAGGTTTGATTCGTTAACGCAAAAAGGTGATTGATTCGTATTTGAAAATGTTAAGCTCCAGGCAATTTTTGGAGCACCAGACGGAATAGCTGTTGAGATCCGATTGAATAAGGGAAAAATCTTGTTGCGAGGAAATGGACTTGAGGAACTTGGTGTCGTCGGCGTACAGTGTGAGTAGGCAAGGTTTGATGACAAACTCAATGTCATTAATGGAAAGAATGAAAAGGGTAAAAAGTGGTAGATCTAAAACGAACACTGTAGTCAAGGTTTTTTAAAGAAGAAGATATCCACTTCAACGCAGTGGGTTCAAAGACAAGGGAAGACAGTTTGAAGAGTATTAGCTTGAGAGAAATTTTGTTGAAGGCTTTACTGAAATTAGTTGAAATGACGTCGAGCTCATTCCCATTCTCTAAAGCTGAGAGGGTAAAGTAAACAAATTTGACAAGGTTTGTGGTTATAGACCTGAATTTGAGGAAGCCATGTTGTTTAGAGGAGATTAGAGATTTGCAGTGGAAACTTAGAGCGTCTTATGCTAGTATAGTCAAGTTGATTGAAAATATTTTGCAACTTTGCGATCAATTTTTCAATGTGGAAAAGGGGACTCAGTACGGAACCTTGTGGTACTCCTGTGGAGATATAGTAATACTTAACTTTCTTGCCCTCCACCTGTGTATTGCCCACCAAGAGTGTATTTTTACAACTCTGAAACGCAATATCGACTTGTATTTTAGTGACGCAAAACCATACTGATGGTTTATAAGTTGCGTTCTTGTCTGCTACAATGAGCAGGCGAACACTATTCGCTCAAGGATCTTACCCGTTGTATTTAGTAAGCATGATGGCTTTCCGGGCGGTTTGTTTTCTTTTTGCAGAGTTACTAGCTGTTGCAGCTTGTACGGTTCTGGGAACCGTTACCCCTGACATTTTTGCAGTGCTGCAATTAATGGATATTTGTGTATGGCGACCTTCAATGCTTTGTTAGTAATCCTAGAAGATTGAGGCGTATTTTTCTCTCTTATACTGATGATGACTCTCTGCAGTTCATTGCTAGGGTATGTCCTACATCTATCTATGTATATCTCGAATTATTGTGGGCATAGTATGCGACCTTTTGGGAAACATGTTCTCCACAATGGTTCTCAGTATTACTTTACATGTTATTTGTGGGGATCTGGAGGCCTTTAGCCCAGTTATAACCATCCTATAAGGCATGCTCCATGTGTTGATGTCGACTTCGTCGCAAATACGTTTGAAGTATCTTGTCTTGCTGTTGTCTTGTTTGTTTTTTTCCGTCTCATATGCTTAAAGATCTCCAGGTATTGCTGGGAATTGAGTTTATTTTTAAATCATTGGCTACTCAGTTCATCTTGAGTGTTTTCTAGGCACTCGTCAAGTTGCTGCTTTTCTAGACACTGAGACGGTGTTTTGTATGCGTTGGCGCGACAATGGTGGTCACTGTGGCTATGGCCCTCGCTGTCATGCGCAGGATAGAAAAGTTTGCGAATGTTAGATCGCTGATTGATCCTAATCATACCTTATGATATGTATTAATCCGGCCTGGCCCCGACCTAGGGGTGTATAAGTTTCCAGAAGTAGATGTCCTCTTACGCTGTTGAGTCTGCTGCTCCACCTGTAGACATTGGTCGATTTTCCAGCCAGTCCTCGCCCCCCCCGCGTCTCCGACACTAACAATGCGGCATGTTTAGTCTTGTTGCTGGCCCTAATATTATTGTCAAGGATCTTGTATGGCTCGCTAATCAATACCACATCCGCTCTCCTGCAGAATGCGAAGCGTTCCATCGGGCATTGGCAACTGTTAGTTTGGTGCCCAAATCAAGGCATTTGAGGCATTTCTTTGACAGCGTTCTTTGTGGCCAATCCTTAGGCTTCCTGCTCCCAGTTATTTCTACCGAAAAACTAATTTTTCTACTCTCAGTATTGGGGATATAAATGCCCCAACGAATCTAAGGTGCCTTCTTATGGCGACACAGACTTCATCCTTTAATCGGGCTTCATCCACGCCCTTTCATTAAATAACAGTGCGGAATATGAGTCTGGAAAATAGTCACCTTTCTATAAATTTGAACTTTATTTTCCTGAATATTCACTTCTGAAGTAACCGTATCCCAAGAGAAGAAAGTCTTTAAAGAGCCTAATGGCAAAGATCAGAATAGTGCATACTACCCAGTGGTTAGCAGATGTGTTTCTTTTCAAAAATAGAATTTATATACAACTCCCGGCAATAAAGCTTACGGAGCGAGCACTAGTACTTTCACTGCCTTATTCTTACCCTTCAGTTATCAGTTGTTGTCTGCCACGGAGCAGTCTGTAGACCATGCTGTTCCCCACCACTCAAGCCAATCGTATAACAAAAGAAAATTGCTTAGTACATCCGATCTTTCTCCTTAACCCGACCGGAAAACAGCGGCCTCCCCTGTCAATTCCACATTACGTCTATAGCCGCTGGCCACCTTCGACTACCAGCTCATGACTAATTGTTCCTTCCCAGACTTAATCAATTGCACGGACGGAGACCTGTTCCAGCAAATCTCCTTCTTATTCCCATCACTCCTTCTACTTGTTCTCTTCCTTGTTGATGGCTTGTTTCTCCCAGCCTCCGCACTCCACTTTAGCACTACCACACTCCGTACGTCGACTTTAACTGCTTTGTTTGCCGTAACAATAATAATAACCATGTTACCATTACCATTGAGGAAAACTTTATGGTAGCAGGAGAGGCAGCGACGCGAATGAAACAGAAAAAAAAAGAAGTTGGTCGGTCCTGTAGAAAGATGTCGGAGGCAAAGTTTACGTTCTTTTATTGCTACTATTGCTTCGCCGGCGGACGCGGAGAGGAGGGTAAGAGCGAAAAGATGAAACCTTTTCCTCGAAGGAAAATAAATTGTTTTATGTTATGTTTTCCATTCTCGTTGTTTGTATCTTTTTCGCTTTTCTGGGATTTTGTTTTGTTATAATTGTGTGGATTCCTTTTGGCTGGCAGGATTGTGGAGTGTTCTACAACCTTCAGATGATAATTACGTCTTGCAACTGAGAAATATGAAAGAAGATATGAACTTTTGAGTCTTAACCCTGCGGGTGCTTTATCCGAGACATAAATGTTCGGGAAAAAAAATTAATTTCACAACAGAGCATTCCATTCTCGTCCTTTTATACTTCTTGGTCTGGTTTTGCTTGTTTACTGGTTTGTCTTGTTCTTCTTTGAATAGATCTGAAATACTTGGTGAGGGATGGAAGATCAAGCTGGGAGCCATTAAATAATCGCGGATTGCATTGGGGCTACACGGAGTTGCTTAGCAGGTTTCCGTATTACTTAGTTGTAGAAAGAGGGACTGCGATGGGGCTTGTCGTACAAACCTTTGACACATTTATTTAAATCTTGAATTTATATGGAATAATCGTATCTCAAGGTTTAAAGGCTATTGATGACAAAAGTCTTTGATGTTTGCAAGTACCATACGTAGGCGATCCGAATTTTATTGTGTACCGTGTCTAGCCCTTAGCTCTCAAAAATAGAATAAGACAGGCCATGGCCTAATCAAATTTTAAAACGATAGACGATGTCAAGATGACTTCAGTTTGTGTTTGACGTGATAAAAATTAAAGTTAAAATTGCTAGGATTTCGACTACAGGTTTACGTGGCTATCAAAGCCCTGGAAAGTGGTTTTGTTTCCATATGGAGGCTTGGATTATAATGCGACATTGCCAAATTGGAGAGTTGCAGAGGGTAAGTGGGCACGAAATCCTTTCCGTAATTCAGTGAGGAATGAACAACGTTGAGCATTGAACATCTTCAACTGAAAGCTGGAAAATAACCTGGTATCTGCTAGCAAAGAATTTCAACTAAAGTTGTCCATGCCCCAAATGGATGGTTCGAAAATAGAGAGACAAAATTGCGTTTTTCAGTGATTAGGCTTCGCCATCTCGCTCACTCTGCAAGCCCTAGACCTCATCAGGCCTCGTTAGTTCTCAGATTCATTTGTGCCTAGCCTCCAAAAGATCCCCTACTTAACCCACGAATTAAGAGGTGAGGAGGATCTTACCGGGGTAACCCACGGTTCCGTCCAGAAGTCGGCATCCGCCATTGCGGAATTAAAACGTGTGAGATCATGAGCACTGTCAACGTACCCGTCGGGGATGATCGAAGTCTTTCGAAGTCAATATCGACAAATGCCTCTAGGGGATTGAAGCCCGATCGGAGTGTGATCTTGTAGTATCTATAATTGGGGTAGTTCCGAAGCTGAGGTTATGGTTGTTAGTCTTAGCCTTTATAATGTGCTTTCGAGTCATTTGAGTAAGGAAATTGTCGATTCTAATTAGGGCGTTTCGTTATACAGGGCCGTATTATTTTTACCTTGCTATCAAGTTGATTGCTGTGAAACAGATTCCTTGTCATACCGATGGCTTTACTAGATTCTGCAAGGCAAGGGTCTACATATTTATTGAAATATAGACAGCAGACAACAAGATATCTAACTGCGTTTCTCATCGCTAGCGGTTGTCCACACTGCTCAATGATCGTGAATTTTCGTTCCATTCCGTTCTTGCTGGTATCCCATGAGGTCCCATACAACAGTGTCTCATAAAATATCGCTTCTGACTTTCTGAATGTCTCTAAATATGATCGAAGGCAACATTGTGTTGATGACCTAATTTTTTTGACCTGATCTATACGCTACTAAATCATCTGCATACGCCATTGAGTGGCTGAGATAACGTATAAGATCGCTTGTGTACATTGTACAACTTTTGCCTGTGGCCTGTTGTTAAGCTTTTTTAACGTCAAGGGTCCTACTCGAGGTAATGTTGTCACATTTAACAATACATTTCCATAGTCATAACGTAAATCATGTATAGCAGGTATGCCTAACTTGGTAAGATTGGCCTTTTGGAATCGTTGTTTTTTGCATATTGTTTTTTTGCCTTAACCCAACTCTTTACGCGGAGTGAATAGTATCATGCCTCGTCTTAAGGCCAAACTGGTGTCAGGTATTATTTTATTTAATATTATTTTCTCTTCCTCAAACCATTTGAATAATTTTTTCAAAAGAAAATTTTCTACCATTCAGAAGCAAACTAATTGATCGAAGCGTACCAGGGTTTCTCTATCTCCTTAGGTATAGGGTGGACCAGCACCGTTTTCCAATGTGCTGGATAATCAATATTATTCAGAGCGTTGTTGAATAGCGTGGAGAAAATATCTACTGCTTAAATTGACAAGTGTTTTAAAACGATGTTTGGGATACCAACTGTTTTTTGTTTTTAAGACCTGTCAGGATGCAGGTCATTGGCTACAACGCCATTCGCCAAGTTTTCATCATTAAATACGGCGAAACCATTATTTTGATCGCCAATTCTCTATTTTTGCAGGAAGCTGTGAATTATTTAAAAAAAACCGCATTTGTAAGCTCGTTGTTGCGTGTACACAGATTTAAAAAAAGCGCCGATCAAATTGACTTTCTCCTCTGCTGTCATTTTTAGTTTTTATATGAATATGAATTGGTTAAAGAATCAGCCACGGTCAACTATTTTCATAATGGAATTCAATTACAAATAGTCATCCAACACGAAGTGTCATTTTAAATCAATGAAATTTTTACGTGGTCATGTTTTTACACTATTTCAAGTAAAAGATCTGAAAGTAGTAAAGAAATATAATTTATGGACAATTACTTGCCCTAGTTTTTCCTATAAAAGTCGATAAACCGAGAAGAACTTTGAAATTTTCTTTTAGTACATAAGTCGGTTTTTTTATTTTTTATTTGCTTCGTGCAGGTTCAAGAGTTACGCTTTTATGGTGTTTGTTACCCAACCTGGACGGGGTGCAGATGGTTTGTGTCGAAGATGTTCGTTCACTACTCTCCGGAGGTGGTTGTCCCTGATATGATTCGAGAGATTTAACTGAATTTGTCGCGTTGGTTGTAGTTCACAGTAACTTGTTTTGTTTCCATGTCATTCGGGTGTCATATTGGTAATGAACATGTAGAGTATGAATTTTGAAGTGACTTTATACTGCAAGTGTTACGCCTTCGTCAGCACTTTTTTGATCATCTCTCATTCACAACTTATGTTGTTGAACAGTTCTTCCATGCAGGAATTGTTCTTGGTTATCTACAGATTTGAACTACAGAGTTCCGCTCAACATTTTTTAGTTCCTAAGAAAAACGTCTTATGATGTCTTATCACATGATCTAGTCGCCCAAGATCAAGATGCCGCACATCAGGGAAATTTTTCATGTTTAAGAGCCACATTACAATCGGCTGCTGCTAGCGAACTGGGGATAGTTTTGAGCAAAACGTTTGTTTATCGCAGCATACTATCTTTCAAGAAAAGCGGCAACATTTCAAAATTCTATGAAGATGAACCGAAAAAGACAAAAACATCGTCAACATTAAATAACCTAACTTAAATTTACCATATATATCCAGAGAACGGATGCAACACAACAACAAACAAACAACAACAAAAAGGAAAGGAGTTGATTCTCTTGCATGCAAGTGGTCAATCGTCCGCTCGTACTTTTATTTTGTTAAGATAAACAGCTTTGTTGATCGTGAAACTGTGTTTGAACCGAGGGTATGCAAATATTTGGGCCAAAGACGCTGGACATTTCAACAGGAGCACTTCCCCAAAGAGCAGCCTAGCAAATCAAGGATGGTTGCGGCATAATGGTGCACATTACATTTTCTTGATACAATTGCTACCAAATTCTATCCATTTAGACTCTTTAGCCGGGGAGCAAGTTTGACTTAAAAAATACCAAACAACGGACGCGCTGAAATTCACCGGGAATGGAAGCACACTCCACAGACACTTATTAACTGTCTTTAGGACAATGTTTGTGCCAAAGGAGGCTTTATTGAAAATATTAATGATCCTTGAATGCGAACCCCATACGATTTGCCTACCGACAGGTGGCACTAGTTCTGTATACTGGTCAGAAATATCGGACCAGGAAAACACACGATAAGCTTCGAAATCTAGCAGCAACTTCTCATCATTTTTTATTTTATATATTTTGTTTGCTAGTGATGATGTTGACTTTTGGGCCAAATAAGCATGATTTCTCAGAAGTTTTGCTATTCTGCTTCATTTCGAGATGATGATAAGGAGCGGTGAACATTTTTGGGCGCAGAATGGCAGGTTTTACTGGTTCAAAGTCGAACCCAATAAGATCAAGATAATAACTCTACAAGCTATTTCTGATCATTTAGAGGCATTGAGGCAACTCGACAAACTTTTGATTTTCTATTTCTCTTGGGTTTTTGGAGTTCTTGATGTGGCAGGGAATGAGCAAGTTGGAACGAGCCTCATCATTCAGAATAACTTGTGTAAAAAATCTGTGAAAGTATGGCCTCATATCTTCATTGTCACATCCGCTGGACCTTATAAACCAAGACTTTTGGCAAATGCAATGCAAAGCGGTGGCACGAAAGGTCTAGTTCCCGTGATTGGACAGACTTGGGCCTGTCTGTCCCTGTGTCAGTCACATTCTCAGCTATGCTTGTCGGACAAATACGAATTGAATCACATCACTTTAATTTTTTTTTTACTGAGTTATACTTAGCTGTGCGAGAAGCGCTTGATGAGAACCAAAAGCAATGGAGGCTTAAGGAAACGCTCCCGTGATATTTTTCTTAATTTTCATTTATCTAAAGTCATCGCAATGTTATTTGATTGTTAGCAGTTTGAAGATTGCTCATAATTTAAAATGACACCTCTTGTTGGATGACACTTTAGTATAAGTGGTGGCTCATTCGGGCAGATGAAAGTTGCTCAGAAATAGCTAAGTGAAAGTAAAAACCATGCCGAACTAGTCGAACCTATATTCAAGAATATGATTTCAAAATAAAGGTTGAATCGTCCAAGTGGAGGCATTTCAACCAATGCGGTGAGAAGCTTGACTCTGCTCTGAGTGTTTCTTGCTTTTAACGACGTAGTAGGCTCCTAATTCTTGGTCAAACGATCAATAAGAAGTAATACTTAAAAGCACCAGGTAGTTTGCATGAAGAAATTTGGAAAAAAATACCTTATTTTGGGTCCAACAAATAGTCAGACTTCCATTGCTTGTTTGTAAGTGTTTGGTCAACACATGAGATTACAAGGCTTCGTCTGACATTTTTCTTGTTTCGCAATTAAAGATGAGATTATATGAAAGATCAAATTTCAGAAGGGTCGGCACGACTGAACTTCTATTTTCTGTAATCATACTGGCCTAACCTTTGAGCCAGTTCTCTTTCGGGCGCCGGAAATGATTTCATTGGAGTCCAATTATTACTCCCGATCAGCACGTGGAAGGCCGTGAAAAACCCTAATCTCACCTTCTCCATTGGTTACTTAATAAACCGAAAGGACTTTCAATACTTCTCAACCATCCAAGCATATAATAGAAAGGTGTAACCAAAAAATCAAATTTCCCTCGAATCGAATAAGTTCACTAATCGAGGATCAAAGGATGGAATATTGGCTTATTTACTCAACCGCAAGCCCGGAAAAGACGAAATGCCATTCCGCAATACCAAGGCTCTTCACAAGTTCCTTCATTTCCTGCTAATTACCGCTCCGACGGCAAATGAACGTTCACTTCCCGCCTCGTCTCTGTCGCATGTTTCAAATTCACTATGAAACAACGAAAATTAATTACTACCACCCACGACAGCAATATGCTACTTCACTACTCCACTATTCGCCGCTTTCACGGCTAATTAAATTCCCGCGGTTAATTAACAGCCAATTAAGCAAAATCACTTCTTTTCCATGGTCCTTTGCACATTGCTTTCTTCCACCGTTCCATTTCCCTTAGGTTTTGCTTACTATCCAATTTCTTTTCGTCGACATTCCACCCAAAAAGCGCTATAGTTTGTTTGTCCAAGGATAACTCCTTAACCGCACAACAATTCAGCGGCGCTGCCTCTCGTTCTTAGTCGATGACGATTGCGAAATGAAACCAAAGTTATCGAACGGGAGGGTGGTCCCGATGAAGGAGGAGAAAAATAAATTCAAATCAGAGTCGGAAACACTTTGGATATAATTACCGTCAACGACGATGTCGGCCACGGAAGCCTAGAGAAAGTGTTAAGGACGAAGGAACAACATTCAATTTTTTTAATTTTTTGCCTTCATCCCTTATCCAGAATGAGGGTTCCGCGCCTTCTAACTAAAAAAGCAATTCATTAAACTCATTTGCCTATTCATTCGCATTTAATACATACGTACGAGTCGGTATGCCCAGACGGGATGGGGACGGTTGGGTGCTCGAGTAGATATTCCCACTTCGTTAGGATCTCAAGGATCCTTAAAAGGAGCACCAACCGAAGCAGTAGATGGGTTGGAAACAAATGAGGAAAAAAAAAATTTAAAAAAATATTTCCCTAATGAGTTGGAAAATTGCATTGCACCGCATTCCGTTGCAATAATAAGGGCTACAACGTGGAAGAAAGACGTCGGTGGTGATGGTGAACGAACTCCAACTCCAGTGTAGGATAGACAAAGGATGCACAGTTGTGGATGGGAGATGAGAATGGGCACCTTGTTTCTTGAAAAGCAAACGGGGCTAGTAGGCTGTTTCGGCTGCGGTGGCTGTGTAGAGACGAAAGTCCTTTCCAGGATCGGCGGCTTGCTGTTGAAACTTTTTTCATTATAGTGTGAATTGAAATCGCAATCCCGTGTTTCGGTATCGCGTCGGAGTTGATGTGCCGTTGAGGGATCCTTGAGAATCCTAATAGGGACTCGTGACATGGAATCGATAATTATTATTCAGTAGATGGCGCTACGTACCACAGACATGGTCGTAGCTAGGGATGAAAGGAAGGATTTCACGCGTCCTTATTCCGATTCAGAACTGGTTTTAGAGTCGACCGGTCGATTGGGTTGTAGTTCGGGGATTAAGTGTGCGAGTAAGCGGCGAAATAATTTTTTTACGGATATTAAAAAAGTTTCAAGGACTCATCGACGTTTGACGTTCAGTGCTGCCGGAGCGGCGGGAAACCAGAAAGACGGGAAGTTTATTGCACTTGTCAATCGGATGTGAAGCTTTTTTTTTCATTCGTTGGGGAGAGGATTTATTGCAAAAGTTTATTTAGCATTCACGTGGTGGTTCGGGGTGGTCCTTATTGCTTTTCCATTTCGACGAAATGCCGGATAAATAAACACACGCCCGCGAGATTGGGTGGGTATTTCGGAGGGGAAAAAAAACTTTTTCGGGAATTTGGTGAAAAATCCTTTTTTGGTCACTTTTCATGTTTCTTCGATAAGGACTCATTTGAGGCCTTGCTTAAAAGGATTATTTTACGTTGCAGTTTGGTCAATGGACTCATCTCGTTCGTTCCGTCTGTCCTGGTGAGTCACTTTCTTGCAGTCATACGTTGCCTCTCACACCTAAGTCACGGAAAAATGTCTCAATTGTCGAAGATTCCTTCCAACAACCATTCTTAGCTATCTTAAGACCCATTAATCTAACTTCCCGCACGCGATACAAAGATCAATCTACGTCCCCATTGGCTAAAAACCACAACTTCCACTCGCAATTGCATCCGCATGGAAATCGATTTCCGAAAATCTTCTACAAATTACAGAGAATTCAAATTCAGGACAAATTTCCCGAAAATCAGTATCGCGAGCGCACAAGTTCACGCGGCGGTACCACCCCACGCATTCACGTAAGCGATTGCAATTTATCACGTGTCCTCCTCCATCGTGTCCTTTCGAGTGTGCGTTGCTGGAATTGTGAAATTATTCGACTCGTATCTGTACAAGGACCCTGAGGGGGCTTAATTGGATGCGTTTGTGTCGCGACTATGACAGGAGTTTTGTCAGTTTTTGAGTGGTTTGGCAGATGGTTTTCTTTATGTATCCTGGGGAAAAGGATTTGTTTTGAAAAATTGAGGTTTTAAATCTTCATCCGGTTCGGAGGTAGGGTGCGGTGTTAATCTGTTTTTTTTTTAAGGATCCTTAGCATGTATTTGAGGTTGTTTCGTGCACGTCGAGTACGTGTTGAGTGATGGATGGTTTGATTGCGGTTGGTCGTATGCGAAATTATTTGTGAGAACGCGAAGCAGTTGTCATGGGAAAACTTAATCGCGTGCAATGTTTAAAGAACATGTTTATTAACATGGTCATTCCAGGTGGTTTATGACTTAATTAAGGACGGCTGCAGCCTCTGTGGTTATTTTGATTTTTTATTCTTTGGCAAAAGGCGTCTTCTAATTCATCTACTTCTAGTAATCGTAAATAACAGGTACATGCATATGTGTGTATACATCTCTAAGGGTGGCTATCTGACGTAAAGGCTCATCCAACAAGAGGTGTCATTTTAAATCTATGTCTTTCAGTAACACAAAACAATCACTGAAGCGACCGCGCTAAAATCATTTTCAAAAAAAAAAAGGTATAATGACACTGCCAGCTGAAAACTCGTAAATGTAAATGTTACTTATTGTAAATGTAGAGGTTGGTCCACTATTTCACTTGGATTTTCAGAGTCCCTGATGCGACAATTTTTTTTTACTAACAGACTAATAAATAGAATCTTATCACTCTCCAAATAGTTGCCGATGAGCCCAATTCCCGTGATGATCTTGGACACATAGGTTTTCAGTCACAGTTTCCGCTGGGGAGGCTGTACTTTCAGCTGATCTTCAAGGACGAGTCAAATTCATTGACTAAATTTATGGCGGAGGGTACCTTATGATGATCGAAGCACTACAAGGTGTGCGAATGGTGTTGAACCATATTTAATGACCTTCCAGTTTTTATTTACCAAAAGTCATCACAGTAGAGGTGAATATAGACAGTCAAACAATGAAGTGAAATTTAAAATGACACCTCTTGTTGGATAACGTTAGCCTGGCTGACACAAAAAGTGACTGAAAAAAAAGTGATGAAAGCGATCACCATATTACGGTCAATGGATTTCACTATCGTACCATGTTGGTACCTAATATTTGGCCTGAATTGGTTGGGCTTGAAGCCAGTGATATGTGGATCCAACATAATAGGTCAAAAAATTTATCAATTGAAGGGGAAGCTTAGTAATCAGGTAATCTCGAGAAATGGTCTGGTCGAATGGCTATCCCACTCAAGTTTTTTTCTTTCTTTACTTATTACTAGCCAATCAGTAGGAGCAATGACCAGCGCTCTCTAAAAGCTTGCAATCCCGCATTCAGCGCCAAATTGGTGTTATGGTGCACAACTACTTCATAGATCTGATGTTACCCGCGATAATAATATCCTCCGTGGCTACTATTAAATTGTATTGCTCTCGACTACAGTTTAGTAAGCTTTTCAAATTTTAAGTGGTATAGGGTTTTCCAAAAAGGACTTGACAACTTTTTTTTTTAAATAAAACGGAAACCATTTGAGATATTTCAAAAACTTTATTATCGGCTTGAAGTACAATCAAAACATTTATGAACGGAACTCGACTTCGTTCATATGGCCACCGCGAGCACGTTTGCAGTGGTCGATTCCTTGGACCCAATTTACGATGACTCGGTCACACATTTCGGCCGAAACGGCCGTTATTTCGCGTTCAATGTTGGCTCTGAGCTCTTCCAACGGCGTCGGCTTGTTGGCCAATGACTTAACGTAGCCTCAAACGTAGTCTAGAGGCGTTAAATCGCACGAACGAGGCGGCCAATCGACTGGTCCATCTCTTGAGATAACACGCTCATCAAACTTACTCTTCAATAAATCGATTGTAACGTGTGCTGTGTGGCTTGTGGCACCATCCTGTTGAAACCACATGTCGTCCAAGTCCATATCTTCCAATTCGGGCAATAATCGGTAATCATGGCGCGATAATGCTGGCCATTCACAGTAACGTGACGATCGTTATCGTCGACGAAAAAATATGGCCCAATTACGCCGCCAGAATGCAAACCGCACCAAACAGTTATTTTTTGTGGATGAAGTGGTGATTCATGAATATATATTTTGCTTATTGACGAACCCATCGACCCAAAAATGAGCTTCGTCACTGAAGATGATTTTGCGATGATATTCATCATCTAGGCGCATCTTCTCCAGAGCCCAATCGGAGAACGTACGTCGCTTCAAATGGTCCATCGGCTTTAATTCTTGAGTCAGATTGATCTTGTATGGGTGTAAACCAAGATCCTTACGCAAAATACGCCATAATGTGGTCTGAGCGATGCCCAATTCTTGAGAACGCCGTGGAATTGACTGATTTGGATCGTTTGCTACGGACGCCTGAACGGCAGCGATATTTTCGACACTTCGACCAACCCGTTGTCTCACTGACACGGCAACATGATACAACGAATATGTAGACCCAAATTTTTACACTAAGCTTGTTATTGCTTGTCTACTAGGGCGAGAATTACGACCGAAAATTGGAGTTAACGCTCTTAAAGTTGCGGTCACCGACTCCGAAATTCGATAGAAAATTTTTATAATTTACAGACGTTGCTCGTTCGTGTACTTTACCATGATGAAAATGTTGAGTTTACTGAATAAATTGACAATAACAGTTTGATGATGAGTGAAAGGGTGCGTTCACAAATTAAATTCAAAACTGTCAATTCCTCATTGAAAAACCCTTTATAAGGAAGTACATAATAATGGCAAAGGAGAAAGTTTGTTAAAAATCCAGAAGAAAGTACAGTGAAAAGTACGAGAGCAATGAATGTATGGATAAATGATTTATGAAATGGGTACCAGGCCAGATCAGAATTTATATGCAACAATAATGGTGAGTTCGTTTTCGACAAATAACAAAGTTGCGGCCGAATGGAGGAGATATTTCGATGAACTCGGTCACTATTAAAAAGGGAAATCGAACACGATGCAACAAATACCGATGAATGTGACTGCTATTGGGTCATAAGCCTTGTCAAATATTCTTTTAAAGTGACTTACTTCACGAGGGACCGCTCGAGTAGTAATCAGATTTTTACCATACGAAAGAAATGGGATTTCTATAAAGCGGTCCAGCTTCTATTTTTTAAAAAATATCATGTCCTTGTAAAGACGGAAATCTCGAAAAAGTTAGTGAAAAAGGTAGAAGTATGCCTAATGGAACCAGAGGACGACTTAAAGTACGAAACGCCTTATCTGAAACATTTGAAATACGTGACATGACATGACGTGGATTAAAACTTCTTTTTAACTTGATTTTAGAATTCGGAAAGAGATCCCTTCAGGTAAATGAGAGGGGAATAACCCTTATTCGGATCACATCCTCCCTAGTATACGCTAATGATCTGGATCTTCTGGGAGAAAATGAGAGAAACGCTTAGAAGTAAATGAAGAGAAAACCGAATTGGACGCGTGGACGGGTTATGCGAAAAACGACATTAATATCGTAATAAAGACTCTGCACATGGGCAATACGCTTTCTTCGGGATAAAGAAACAGTTTTAAACAACCCTTTCGTCGGAATCCAACTAAAAAACTATGATAATGCCAGTGACGCTTTACGAAACTCGATCTCCTGCTAAGAAAGAACGAATTAAACTTGAAGTTCTTTGAAAACAAAGCCTTAAAAACAGGATAAAAAAGAAGGCAGATAGGGAAAATTAGAAAATAAAATCGCGACGATTAAGATGAGCAGGACACATAGAACGAATGGTCAGTGGACAAACAGTCTAAAGAATAAGAAGTGAAAAACTCGAGGAAAAAAGACCACCAGGAAGACCGTACCGTAAATGGGAGGATAAGTTAAGAATGGACCTAGAAGAGATGGAACAAAAGAGCGAAACATGGAAGGAATACACTCATGAGAAGGATGCATGACGAAGGCTTGTCAACGATATCAAAAATAATAATAAAAATATAGAGGGTGCATCTCTTCCCATAACTTTTGTCTTTAAGTATTATCGATAAGCAGTTTTTCCTAAGGTGCGCAGTAATCATAAAAATAGATTGATCTGCAAAGGTTCTCATGGAGACTATTCTAAGTACGTGGCTTTCTATATTAGATCCTGACATTTAAAACTGTCGTTTTCTTGGTCATTCGTAAAATAATCGTTGTGGTATGAAGTTGTGAACAGAAATTGAAAATAATTTCAAAACCGTTGTGACCGTAAAAATATTTACAATTTTAGTTCATTAAAATAACTTTTTTCTTGCATGGAGGATACACCAATACATTTGAGAAACATTTTCCATTTACAATTTAACAAAAAAATAAAAGTAGCCACAGCCACGGGATATGAACGGTTGGGTACACGTGTAGCAAAAGAACAATTTGAAACTGGCTTACAAAATATTTTTCACTAGTAAATAAGCTAAACGGTAGACCAAAGAATGTTTTTGATAAGCATGAATAGGTAAAGGAAATGCAAGTACGACTGTTCCTAGCTTTGCTGTATGGCTTAAAGTCTCGGGCAGCATGGGTCATCACCAAAACTAGAAAGATAGATGCACCACGTCTTAACACCAGCTAATATGCTACGATTTTGGTGGTGACGAGATCCACCGTATTACAATAGATAATTCGCAGATATTTTTGTAGAGGCTTCCACCTTTATTTTTAAAAATGATATTTTTTCAAAAAACGGAAGTTATGCTCAGCCAGGCCATGTACCTTCGATGGAAAGAGATAGTAGTTGGAAGGGTTTCCACGTAGGTTTCAAAGGTTTGACTAGCTGAGCGTTTTTATGCCCCAAAGCTATCAAATCAAATCCTGTGTGGTTCTTCCATGTTAACATAGCTGCCCGAGGTCGCGTAGGGAGCAAGTACAAGAAATTTGAAAATGCTATGTAATTGAACCGTAGTGCTTATGGTCGGAAGTATTTCTCGGCTTCAGAGCCACTTTCTTGACTGTATTTTGAGTTAGGCGGTTGACGCGACTTCAGATCTAGCCTATCAAATCAAATCCTGTGTGGTTCCTTCATGATAACATAGCTGCCCGAGGTCGCGTAGGGAGCAAGTACAAGAAATTTGAAAATGCTATGTAATTGAACCGTAGTGCTTATGGTCGGTCGCATTTCTCGGCTTCATAGCTACTTTCTTGACTGGATTTTGAGTTAGGCGGTTGACGCGACTTCAGATCTAGCCTATTAAATCAAATCTTGTGTGGTTCCTCCATGTTAACATAGCTGCCTTTTTGGTGTCTCTGGTAGCATTGGCCCGTTTTTCCTTCAAAGATTTATACCCATTAATTGCGTTGGGTGGCGAGCTCTTGTGATGGTTTCACCTGGCTGCAACAACCCATAACATACCATCTCGAGCGGTCCCTACCAAATACACAGTATGAGCTCCGATCAATGAATGTTTGGCTTGGCCGTCGAATCTTTCGCTTCGAAGTATCGTAATGAATCCACTTTTCATCTTCAGTTACAATGCAATGCAGAAAACATTGTCTTTCTCGCTGCTGGCCTCAACTCGTATGCCATCCAATTTCCTTGCTTTTGGACCATTTCCAAAAAGTTATCCAAACCCTGGGAAATTGCCTATAAAGATGCGACCAATGAGTCTACAAATCCTTGTTGGATCGTGATCCATGTCCTGCCTCCAGTTCCTCGTCAAAATTCCTCGTCAAAATCACCACTTTAACAGAATTTCGTTCTTTCACTAATAGAAGCCTCACCGTCAATGTTTATATCCATTCGAAGCACCTCAGCCGCTTATTTGGCTCGAAAGTTCAAAATTTAAAAATGATGAAAAGGTGTTGACACCCACCATGTGTCATCTCTGTTTAATATGCATCGCTAGCGCATTCTATCGGAAGAAGGGTGATACCTGTTTGTATTTAACCGAAGTCCAGCAGTTGATTCCCAAAGTGGTCATCGTTACCACTGTCAGCGTTATTTCTGAAACTGTGCAACCTGTCTCCTGTCATGTTATACAAATATTTGTCACGGATAATGTTGATTCGAATAATTTACAAGCTTCGAATACATTCCGCCCATCTACGAAAGGGAGAAAAAACACCGAATCCTTTCCTCCCATTGTGATTTATGTCCATCTGTTTCGAGTCCCAGCCATTCCGGGCACCAGCAATGACTTGGATATGAATCGACTTTAACCCGACTTGTGCCACAGATTCCAACAGGATTTAAGAGAAAATATGCCAATTCACTTGTAAACCATCATTCATTCCACATCGACTAACTAACCAGGACAATAGTCTGCCGCCGGATCCCAACGTGATATGTAATATACATGCATACATCCGGTACCGCCACCCTTACGTGTGTAAGAAATAAAGGACGAACAGATACTCGGCTATTGTTATGCGAGGATAACGCGCGATGACCTCATCAAGCCGCACAGAAATCGAGCAATCCACGTCCGTGCGGGCTTGTATCGCGATACAAGTGTGTACCGCTCTGCAACACTCAAGCTATCGATCGAGTCCAGCTACCGTGTTATCCGATGTAAACGATTTAATTCAATTTATGGTATTGATAGACAAATTTATTGCTATCAGCCATATTAATCGCCTCCACGAACGCTCCTCTATGGTATGTAATTGAATTACAGCACCAATAGCGCTGCCCACTATACAGTACAGATGAACCGGATGCGATGTACAACACCGTCGGAATGGCAAACGACTGTGTATTCCATACGCTCAGATCGATCAATGGCCGATAGTAAGATGAGTGATAGTAAATTTATGCATGCCAATTCGATGTAATTGGGATGATTTTCGGGAGCCACCCTTGGATCAGGTCGTTATTGGAGCCGGCTACGCTTGTTGTTATGAGGGAGAGTGAAATTTCAATCAAGATTCACAGATGATTAGCAAATTGTTGGTTTGACCATAGATCACTTTTCCGGATATGCTGTCGGTTGAGCGTGATTAACATCTTTACATTGGGCGGCGTAGGGTGGTAATAATTAAGCTATTGGCGGTGAGGGGTTGTGTAATAACCGATGTAAAGTTTCCCAAGGGAGCCATTAATCCGCCCGTATGCCATAAAGATGCAAATTTAATATTAAGTAAAATTATGCTCACTCGAGATACATGAATAGATACATGGGTCGTTAGTGTGGATGGTAATTTCAATTGGGTGTGCAGTGGAATTGGATTATATGGTATGCTGGTGCACGAGCAGGTCGAGTGGGATAGTCAAAGCATAAGGGCTTAGGTCAGGCTCTTTGCATACTTGATACGGGGAAGGATACACCTTTGAATCGGCTTTATGGCTCTATTAGGTATGAATATCCCCTTACGGTCCAATAGATTAATCGGTCTGTCGGTCATACTACACATGTCGATTGCCCTTTATGGCTACTGGGTCGATTATTAAATCTATTTCTTTTTTTACAAGCCCCATCTTGTTAGATCCAAATCCCACAACACGACGTGATGGCTGTATAACGTCCAGCTAAATTACGCCCGAACCATCAATTAATTCCTAATCCCAATCAAAGACTCCCCACAATTTCATTATCTCGCCACTTCCACTTCCGTCTCCGCCTTCGGTCCGATTAAGCATATCTCACACCTTCGAGTGAAAGCCGCAATTGAACGATTACCACTAATTCATTGATCACCGCCTTCTACATACCATTCCTTCCGATACCGAAACGTGAACGAGTACACGGAACGCACGCACAAACGATTCCGATTGATAATCCAAGCATTCAAGGATCAAATAAATATTTCCTCAACAACCCATGTCCACATGCCTCAAGCGTTAACTCTCCGGATCGAAGTGACGCTACCATGACGTGCATGGAGGGCGGGCAATCTTTTGTCAATTGCCGGTTGCCGCAATTAACGCCTATTCTGTGCCAAACAATTTGCAATTTAACGAATCCTTTCATTGTAATTAGTCGCCACCAAATTAAGGACATCCAGGTATGTACGTACAACGTAAGCTCGAGCACGCACACGTGTGTACACACGAGCATAGCTCATATCTGTCCAATTAATTTAGTAAGCCATCACCACCGTCATCGTGCGACTGTTGAAAGAAATGCCATCTGATGGGGTCGACTGACAGAGGATAAAGGATTTGCTAAACTGCAAACGACAAAGTATCCTGAGCTAACTCTGTCGTTTTGAGGAGCACAGAATTAAATATCAATGGAGACTGGCCGTTTGTCTGGCCAAATGACTGGTCGTCGTTGCCCACAGCCTGCGTTGGGTGTTGCTGCATGTCTGTGAATGGATAGCAAATTGATTGATTCAGCGTTGAGGACGAGAGGAGTTTCGTGATTAGCCGTGTGTAATTTGACGCAGGCGGTGAGGTGAGGTTTTTTTTTTTTTGCTGGCCTCGAATTAGATCGAAATTGGATTGATGGGCGAATTTGGTAGATTCACTTACGGCAAAATGGTCTGTCAAAGGAGGACACATACGCGGATGGATGGGTGGGTTTGTGGACGATTAAGGATGTTAGGCTATAAGTGGTGACGCAATTAATTGATTACAAGGAAGCTAAGCTGGATTCGAATGTGACCAACTCATGATGGATTGCCTTTGGGAACTAAGTGTGATTACATAGTGTGAAATTATTCTGGCACGGCTTGGGTTGCGGTTTGTGATGACACTAAGATTGGATTAAATGTGGATTTCGTGCAGCGAGGTTATAGAGCAAACAAGAAGTATTAGTATACACTACACAGAAGACAAGAAACAAAATTGTTACGTATGTATATGCCTTATAGAGGAACTAGGCAACTGACCACTATTCAGATCTCGTTCATCCAGGCAGTAAGAGGATAGGTTCCAAAAAGACAAGAGCAAGTTTATCAGAGTTATTTTCCACTAACCTATAAGCTATTTCACTGAATTTCGACTGACTCTGTTGATATGGTAAGGAATCAAGCCCACGTAAGCCCTATTATAGCAAAAACAATTTTTTATTTTTTTTTTCTTGGAGGCTTCTACTATCTGTTGGAGCACTCAGACACAAATACTGGTCCATCGTACTACCAGACAGACATATTGTCTTTATTGTATTTTCCCCGTTAGCCTGTGCAGGGACGGGTTAAGAATATCCCTGCAGCGATACCTCTCGCTTGTCGTAAAAGGCGACTAAACAAAGGTAAACAAAAATCACATCTAGGCAATTTAGAAAACACCAAGGTGAGCCTAGGGACACATACATATACCACCATTGAACGGCCCCATAAGTGTACATGCAAATCAGTGGGTTGACACGACTGGAGATCACCGGTGTTGTAAGAGTAAGATCAAACAAAAAAATCTGGAGCATGCCCGTGTCACAAAAAAAAAAAAAAAAAAAGGCAGGCCGAAAAACAATTGGTGCAAAAAAGCAAAAACACCAGCATTTGATTAGCCTCAGCGAGGAAGTAATCCCAAACCGGGAAGTCTGCCGCTACTTTCTGAGGTCAAACCGGCGGACCCCACAAGCGGACCAGTAGGAATGCAGTTAAGTGGGAAGGTTATGGTCCTACACTTCTGACCATAACAACGCCGGAAAAAGGAAAAGAAGAAGATTGTATTTTCCCCGTTGTCCGGAGAAAAGTGAGGAGGGGCTTCAGTGATGTAGAGCTAAGAGATTCGGCACCCACCACGTCGGCCCCAAGGGTGCGCCACCGTGCGCGAACGAATGCGCGACAGTCGCAGAGAAAGTGTTCTTCTGTATCATCCTCCTCGCAACATGCAGCACAGGTAGGCGTCTCACTGATGCCAAGCACGTAGAGATGTTTGGCAAAAGTGTAATGGCCCGTAATGACGCCCGTAAGCCTTCTGCAATCATTTCTCCTTAAGGATAAGAAAAATGTTGCGGACTTCTTGCAGACATCAGGGCTTGGTCATCCTGCATCCTGGACATTCGCTCCATCCATGACTGTTCAGGTCCTGAGAAACTCTCCTCTGAGCCTCTTCTAGCGAGTTCATTGGAGATCTCGTTTCCTGGCATTCCAGAGTGACCTGGGACCCATATAAGCCTAAGTGAATTTAGTCTTCCGACTTTGTTCAAGAAGGTCTTGAGTTCATGCACTAATTTGGACTTGGATAGAGGGTTGGACACAGTTTTGAGTGCAGATTGGCTGTAACTGCAGACGCATATGCTTTTTCCCCTCCACCTGTGTTTCACAACATAGTGCATTGCCATTAGGATTGCGTAAATCTCCGATTGAAAGACAGACGCATATTTTTTTAACTAGAAGTGCAGTCGAATGTTTTCGCGCTCAAAGAAAACTCCAGCGCCGGATCCCTGCCCAGTCCTGGAGCCATCTGTGAAAATGCGAAGACATTCCGTTCCAGGTTCAGTGTCTGGCCAAAGACAGTCCTGACGCCATGGAAATGTGACTGTGAAGTTACAGCGCAGTAGGATGGCAGGTGTCATTGCGTCAGAAGGCATATCCATGAGACAGTGGTTGTGGGATATTTCTCGCGCAAGTACACTTTCACTCCAATGCGAGTTGTACCAAAGACCATTTCTCTTTAGGCGCGAAATGGCTTTCAATGCACACCCTCTGATATATATGTCAAGGCGTGGAAGATTCATCATAGCATCTAGAGCATGTCCCGGTGTGCTGAGACAGACCGCTCTTTGGAGTTTGGTGAGTTAGCCTGGTGCACCAAACAACCGATGCGTATGAGATTATCGGTCTTATCATTGCTGTGTAGATCCAAAATACCTTTTTCGGCGATAGGCCCCATGTTTTGCCAAAGGCACCTTTGCATTGCCAAAAAGCTGACAGCGCTTTGGTGGTTTTGGACTCAACATGCTTTGACCAAAGAAGCTTGATATCTTGGATGACTCCCAGGTACTTAGCTTCCTTGGATATCGGGATGGGAATGCCTTTTAGCACCAACTGAGTAATGCCAGTATTTTTCCTCCTTCTCGTGAAGAGAATTACATCAGTCTAAGAGGATTAGCCGACAGCCCATTACTCGTGCACCAGTCTTCGATCACATCTAGCGCCGCCTGCGCTTTGAGACAGACATTCGCTAAAAATGAGCCGACAGAGAGAACAGCAACATCATCCACAGAGGCCTGGGCATAGATTCCAGAGGCATTGAGAGCATCGAGCTAGGTCGAAACATAAGGTTACTTTTTATTTTTGTCGAAAAATATTTTATTCATAATGAGGGACTACGCCATTGCAGTTGAAGACAACAATGAGCAAAATTTTTACATTTGATCGAACTTGGTGGACTTTTTTCGGTCTTGGCTCTTCTGCTCGCTTCCATTTGGATGATTGGGCTTTGGTTGCAATGTCATAACCATGTTCCGTCACCAGTGATAACCCTTTACAGTGAATCTCAATCATCATTCACGTCATTAAGAAGCTCCTGAGCGATGGGCATGTGACGTCTCATTTGGTCAAAGCATAGAGATTTTGTAGCAAATTTTGCTGACAGATGTTTCATGCCTAAAACATCTGAAAAATTTCATGTACCAATATCCTCAGCAACTTCTCTGATAACGATTCTCTTAATCACTGCTTTAATACATCCATCTGTTGTGGGTGTGCTGGGGCGTCTAGGGTGGGCATCGTTATTAACATCTTCTTGGCCTTCTATGACGATTTCAGTTATTTTTCACACAACATTTTATTCAAATTATTTTATCCATTTTCTTTCAGTAGCAAATTATCGCCAACCACCACAGAATACGCAAACAAAACTTTGTATAACTGGGAAACAAACTAAGCATCCAAAGAGCTTACCATATCAACATATGCTAGATTACATATGTACTAATATATGGAAAATAAAATTTAAAAACAAATTCAAAAAGTCACCTAATTTTTTGAACAATCGTCGTACACATATGATACAACTACTGGTTCTCTACATAGCTATGTCCAAACTTCGACAGTTTATCGCTTGCTCACCATTTTACTATGGGATTCTTAACCATTCAAGAACCCGTCGAAATCGCCAAACGATCGAGCAATTCAACAAAATATCACAAAGTTTGGGTAAAGCAATTCTTAAAGTATGGCTGAAGACTCACGCATTTTTCGTCGTGCACAAGAAGATGGATTTTCTACTACTTCGACTTAGTGATTTTTTTGAAAAGACGGGAGAATCCATGTATAAGATCTAATTGACACAATGAGTGAAATGCCAGGATCACCAAGTTTGCCGTACATTGCTGATTGGACTCTGATGTAGTTGAAAATTGTGCCAAATTTTGACGAAAAAATGGGTGAAAAGCATATTTTTGATTGTACGCCATTGTGAGAGTGTAATTCATGGATTTTGGGCAGGTGGCGTAGTTGGGCCATTTATCATCCGAAACGAAAATATGGTAGCTAGACGGTGACTATCAATGCCTTTTTGTGACAGCGAAACCGGCTGTACGTCACATTATTATTAATACAAGAAAAGTTCCCAGAACGTGATATTTCCAGAAGGAGCGATGTAGAACGGTCATTAGGATCGTGTCATTTAACGCCCTTACCCTTGAGTTATGGCAATGAACTAACATTAACTGAAGAACAGTATCATTCCCACCATTGTGGAGATTTAATCTAATGCCTTATGAAATTAAAATTGGATCTCTCGGTGTGATTCCTATAACCATTGTTGCTGAATCTATTTAAATGATGTCACATCTTACACACGGTTCTTGCTAATATTTTCCGAAAAAGTCGACTGTGTGGACCCTCTGCTCTGAAGAATCCACCAATCGTTTTGAAAACCATCTGGTGTTGGTTATGTTATTTTCCCACTCCCCAAGAAGCGTAATCGTAGAGATCAAAAATCTGTCTCCAGCTCTGAGAAGAAAATATGGGTTTGAGGAGGTTCCGGTACTTAGGCTGCTATAATTTACATTCTCGATCCACCTATGAAAAGAATGCTCATCATGCAGCCTTCTAACACCTGAAACCTCCGAATTTCACCGCTATACGAGTATATTATATAATTTTACGTTTAAAATTATTTTCAGTGAAGGTTGCAACTCCCTCGCATCGTCTAGCGTTGGGTTGGTGTCATCACTGTGCCAAATTTAGTGCTCCTCAAACAAACTGAAAATTACTTCGCTCAATATTAATTAGTGAATTCACATTCACCGACAGGATCTTTAAGGGTCATTTATACCAGCATACCAATTACGATTGTAGTTGTGCTAAGTTTGGAATCTGCCGTGGAATTGGCCGATCTGCCCTTCGCGATCAGGATCGAGCGCAGGTCCACGCTCGCCGCCCTGCGATGTTTTGGACACATACATCGGGGCTTTGGGAACAGCCATAGGCTTTTATACACTTTGCCCCTATACCATCTGGAGTGTGAAAGCTGGCGTTTATAAGCGTCCTGAGGCACGTTTCGCCTCAGTCTTCTGCTTATGGGCCAGATTTGATTTTTTTGTCGGGTGTCCTCACTTTCTATAAAATACGCACTCGAGCTGCTTGAACCAATGAAAAAGATTTGTTCACTGTTTCCCGTTTTGCAGACTGGAATGTTAAGAAAGTGATGGTCCAAAAAGTCTTCAACTTTCTATTGGATGGAATAGAAAAACCCGCTTATCGTCGTGGTTAACAGCTTAATTTTCGCTTAATAGTCGTCGCTCGTGAATTATTTAGCATAGCATCGCCTGCCACTCCTGAGCCTTGGTGTTAAAGGAAAGGAGTGCGTCGTGGTCTTTTTTAGTAGGTTTTTTACCCGCATATGCTGCTCTAATGTATTGTACTGCGTAGGCCTCCTAAGTATAACGTTGTTTCTACTTCAGTTGTCGAGGATGTTGTTGCTACGGTTTTTAATTTGGTTTATACGTTACACTCCTCATGCTCAAGTTCTTCTTGCGGGTAAGCAGAAGGTAAACTAAATACAGAGCTCTCCGATAGGATCATAAACATTTTATATATTTATATAAAAACGCATCCGCCAATGACAGGACATTAGCTAACGTATGCATATATTTTTATCAAAGTCAATGCTATTGCTTTCCCCTTACAGGCTCACCTGCTACTGGTCAAACACAAGTGGGGCTAAGACTTTCGGTAGAAAGGGCTTTACAGCTCTTCCATCCTAATTTAGGATTAGTTCTCGAGAGACTGTGGCTGTGGTGGCTGATTTAGAAATCTCCTCATCAGAATTTCCAGGATCGGACTATTCTGCTTCACTTTTTAAAGATCATCGCCATAAAGCTCTCACCACCTCTTCACTTTGTCTGCGTTTTTGATAGACTCAAATGGATTTGAGTTCACCGCCCCGGAATATGGCTCCGAACGTATTTGTTATTTGGCACCCCTTTTGCTACGATTCGCGGATTCTTATAAATCGAATCAAGCGCTCTTTCACCTGTTCAATCAGTACTATATCATCTACTTTTTACGTGTATGGCTTCTAGTGCGTTTTACCAAAAGGTTTCTTCTGTTTCTATACGTCTATTGAAATGTCCAGCGGTGCAGTTGGATACTAGTGTCCGTTGCGCTCCAGTCTTTGGAAAAATCAATACGTCCTTGTCAGTCTTTTCAGTGTTTTATGATAGCTCATGTCAGAACACATTCGTAAAACTCGGCACCGCATTCCTTCTGGTAGAACTCATTTTCGCTGATGACTCTTTGATAAAATTTCGAAGTTTCTTACCTTTCCTGGAGAATTATTGTTATACTTGAATCATGGCTATGTTCTGCATGGCTTCAATGGCTTAACGGTCGCTAAATACTTTAAATGCCTTGCGCAATAGTAATCTTTCAAGGCTTTTCACCAAAACTAAAACCTCCAACGCATATCTGGGTACTCTGCTCCCGCCTTCGTCAACTTCTTGCTTGAATATATCATTGGTTTCAAGTTAGCCGGAAAGTCCCACGTTCAAGGCATCGGGATGGACCTCGTGATGGCGTTGTTCATGGTATAAAGATAGAAAAGGTGGAAGCTCTTCGAACGCCATTTCTTAATCTCGGGATTGTCCTGTTTGACCGTTTGGTTAGGATTTCATGCCGGAGGCGTGATTGAAAATTATAGCAAAGTATGGTCAATGGTGTTCGCTGTCGTGCCATCTCACAAGAATATTTTAAGCCTGAATTGGATAGACTTGACATCAATGAAATGTGGTTCCAAGAAAGCTGCCACATGCTGCAAAGCTCGTCAATCCAATCTATTGAACGGAAAATTCGGCAATAGTGTGATCTCGAGAAATGGTCGTATCGAACTTGGTTGAGGTGGCCAAGTGATTTAACGCCTTAGAATTTCGTTTTATGGAGTTTATGTCAACAAGCCAACAACGTTAGAGTAGCTCAAGGACAATGTCGACAGGGAAATTGCCTACTGCTACAAACGTGCTCGCGATGGTCATATGTATATAACGCAACTTGTGACAGCTCTAGCAAATTATTTCGTTTCGCTAGTCAAAAGCGGTAACAACACCAACGTTGTGGTAAGACACCGATTAACTCTTGCCGGTTTAGAGCTTCGTCTCGATAAGCCAAAGTAACCAAAGAAACCCTCATCCCAGTCTTCCCACACAGAGGCTTTGACCTTATTGAAAGCAGATGAGAGGGTGGAGAATTGAGGAGAAGATTCAACCATGAACTATGAGTACATCGTCTACGGATCTAGGATAGTTGAGACACTTAGAGCGGATGGGCATCCATGCTCTGGTCCCGAGCGATGACGTCCTCAACCAAATGGGTATGCGGCATTGGTAGAAACTAGTTAAAGATGAAACCGTCTGGAGAAGCTTGTTGTCTAGGTTAACTCCGAACTGTAGCGACTTCTATTTGGCAGTAGGGATACTACTATCAACGGTGCATACATTTTCATGAAAAGTCTTTTAGCAAGATTGTCTTAAAAGTTTTGCTAAAACTAATGATGAAAAATAATATTTTCTAGCCCTATATAGGATATGCTTGAACAGCAAGGTTAAGAGCTTATGTTCAGAAAGCTCATATAAGGAAGCAGTCTAGTGAAAGACTGTTTTGTAAAATTGTGAAGTTTTTTCTTTTTGGCTGACATATCGTATCTCCATCCAATACCTCAATGTCCAGCATGTGTATCTGTCTTACCAGCTGCTATCTTATCAATTTTAAATAGTTTTCGATATTCCTACAAAATCTGATTTCAATTAAATTGCAAATTGTGATGAGTGTCACATGCCCAACAAACCAGCATCACTTTCGACATATAAGACAGTTGCAAAGGTAAGGTGTCATCAAAAATGGATTTCGTAGGTAGATCTGTGTGCCTAAGTGAATCGTACTGATTCCTATTCGACTACATGTACATGTCAAATAAGTGAGTTAATAAACACTCTAGCACTGATGGATGCCTGCTCTGTTGAGATGTTTGTGGGCAAAATTCCCAAAAGGGATTAATCCTTGCGGAACTGGGTAATCTCCGTAGATTTGGGTTTCTTTGAACATTCTGTTATCGTAATAGAGTTATACGAACGTCAAAGCCCGGTCGAGTGTTTGCCAACAAACAAACCAAAGGCATAGACCCAAACGTAGTCCTTTGATTGCGACGAATTTCCTTCGAAGATGCAATTCCATTCCAGAATCAATTGATGAGTATGAGGGCAATCAAGATTTATACTGGCGATATCACAAACTTCTGTCATCAATACTAAGCATCTCGCTAAATGTTGACATTCCGTGCTGCAGTAATAAACAGATTGCGATGGATGCTTGTCATTTAATCAAGTCGCGCGGGACTTGTCGTCCGCACCGAAAGGAGTGTACCTTCCACAGAGTTGGACTGGTTCACAAATGCCCGCATGACTCAAATTGATTCACCTTTTCCCTCAAATCTATATCGATCAAAATGTCGTCCATAAAGCACAAACAGGAAGACAACGAAACCAGGCCATAATCAAAGCTCCCCCAATCGGCCATTAAGGAGCTATTTATCGAGTGATAAATGCCTACAGCCGCCTTAAATGGCAAAGTGTAAAAAAGAAATGGACATCAAATCTGAGCCATTAAAAGAGATTTATTCGTCAAGCTCACACTAAACAGGATTTCACCCCATTAAGTTGCCATTAAAAGGACACAAGCCCATAGGCCCAACACGAGTGCAAACAAGCTCTCCACCAATCGGCTAGTCATCTAATTACCGAAATAACGCGACATTCTATCATTGCAGCGCATCACTATCTATCTACGGCCTTCATCAAGATCGGGAGGAAAAAAAATACCCGACGGAAAGGGAATAAAAATTGGAATCATAAAATAAAAATCCCGTAAAGTGTTAATTGGTTAGCTATCCGGTGTTGGGACAGGAAGAACGACATATTGCGAGAGTAGTTGCTGGTGGCAAGTGGTTGCCTGGTCGAACCATGCCTATTGCGAGTGTCCGGACGTTACGAAACGATTCATAAATTACGAATCCAATGGATGGGCTAATAAATCAATTAAGGTCCTTATACGAGTGTATACTGGAGCTGGTTGTTGGCCGTTCGATGAGTGGTTGTGCTAGTGGAAGTGAGTTGCGTGTTGCTCTGGCGGTCGAACGGATGTATGGAGGGACAATAGGAATGGCATTTTGTTTGTCATAGACCATTATCACTGTCGTTGTTCGTGTGGAAGACAGAGTTGTAGTGTTTCGAGTTGTGTTCGCCTTGCAACAGGACATAGCACATATGCTTCGATTTATGGACGTGGTTCCGTTCAGTCGCGGCTTATGCGACATAACAGCTACATTTTGGTGGGGAAAATGGAGGGTAATCCAAGCAAAAACTGAATAAAAATGAAGAGTAGCTCCCTCGTTGGGTTGAATCAGAGGAAGGTGGAGTCATTTGGGCCTGCAACCCTTATATCCTCTTATTTTGAGCTTTCCACTGGGTCCAATATTAACGTAACTTCACGTTTCACAGTACCTAAAGTGCAAATTCACAGTTTTTTAGGTGTGTGAAGTTGTCTTTCGTCTCCCATATCTCATAAACCAATAATGATATCGACCTGGGATCAATGCTATCCGACGCATATGTGCAATTGGAAAAAGCGATCGGTTTTTTATCGAGGGGGGGGGTATTTTAAACAACATCAACTATGAAGCTTCCTGATTCAACTTTGCAGATTGATGAAGGTTTAACGTCGGCTAGTTGAACTTAGGATTGTAGTGTGCCGAAAAAGTATTTTAATTGTGAGATTAAATTGTAAGAAGTTCTAAAAGAAGCTTTTAGAATAAAGTTGTGTTGAGCTACCATAGCCAAAGTTCGACCGTGGAGGATTCTTTTTCTTAAGCATATGATTTATGCCAAGCATGGCATGGTAAGGCCACTGAGTACTAAGAAGATCTTTAGTGCCTAAAAGCCATATAGAGGGGGATGTAGATCCGTTTTGAAGGGTGAATTTTTTGTTATTTGGTTTTTCAATGTTCCATTTTTGACAACTCACGTAAGATTTGTATTATGCGTTAAAATCAGGCATACTCAGTTAGTACTGCCATTTTATTTAAAATAGAATTTATAGTCGAAAAGCCTTTAAAAAATTTGAAAATTTATTATGAACAAGGTCTCTGTTAAAAAATGTTTACTGTGCACTTCTACCATTTTACGGTCGCAACGATCGACCTTCTGACCAAGAAATTCAAGCCATAGTGACCCAATTTCACAATAATTTCACTTTATTGGGTATCAAACCACCTACCTGTATGCTTAGAGTATGTAGAGTGGAAAACATTGCTGCTATTCCGCAAGTGTAATTATGATATGTTCATTCGTCGACTTTCGCAGCAATTGGGATTGTGTTACTTGACTACATGGGCAATTTTACGAAAGGATCTTGGTCTAAAAATTTTCAAGCCGAACGACCTGCGTAAAATTCGGTGAGTGGGCCTTATGCCAAAGATTTCGCTGAACCATAAATCGCACCAAATAGTGCATTTTCCGAGTGCATTGGTAGCTCTTGTGTTATTTGAGTTTGTTCATCAGTAAATGCTCTTTTTGGTGCGGTTTATGGGCGACAGAGATTGGCCGACAACGCACGCTATCGTTCAATAATTGTGAACTTCTTTTTCGCCCAAATTGTAAGTGTTGAACATGACTGACATTTGGTTCTAGTAGAGCGGCGTTACATACCACACAGCATGCGATCAATTTTGAAGTGTGTTTGGTGAGCAATTTATCTCTCGTTTTGGATCGCTGAATAGACCGGCGGGCTCGTGCGATTTGACGACTATAGACTATTTTTTATGGGAATAATGCAAATCACATGTCGATAAACTGGCATAAATTACAGTCTTGGAGGACAAGATTACACGTGGCATTAGAAAAAGATCAGCCAATATGCCAAAAAGTGATTCAAAATTAGATTCTCAATTATGAATTATTTAAAATAAAATTTTGATTAAAGTTTACAAAGTTTACACGAAATAATTGGCAAGTATTAATTTATCATCTTATGTAAAATTTTTATTCTCATTTGCAAGTAAACATGTGCGTTTTTGAGAATTAAAAACCAAATGCTTAAAAAATCACATATAACATGTTATCTTCACTAGTTACTTCATTCTGCGTAAGCCAAACTGGTCGATTAGCAAAGACCACACCCAAAGCGATCAGTGTGTGTTCACATTTAATATTGACAAGAAGAATTCGTGGTAGCACTTTAAATCAACTGAACTGGGGTGGGAAATCGTCCTAGAAAGTCACATAAGGCCAGATTCGCGGAGATCCTACCGCTCCAAATAGCTCTTATGACTACTTGGGAATTCAACAAATAAAAGAGCGAGGTCTCAGTTTGCAGGTGATAGATAGGTCAGGGTAGCTTAAAGTGTCTACCTAACTGTAGCTCAGTCTAGGTGCAATTGTTACTAAACTTTACTTAACTTAGGTCTTAAATAGAAATTGTTGGGAAGTTTGAAAGATGTGCTGAGGAGAAACACCGTGAAATAAAATCTCGATGGTTTGGCCAATGTTGATAGAATGCCCGAAAAAGAAAATTGAAAATCACCTCAATCAAACGGCGTACATAAACTCTATCTCAGTAAATGAAAAGGAAGAGTTCCAAGAATACTTACCTTACTTAAGGTCATGGGATCTAGAAGAGTTCATCGAACTCTGAGAGAAAACAAGAGAACTGGCGAACAGTTTTAACAAAGCAAATGGAGCTTTGTTGGCTTTCCAAGATCGATTTAGTTAGTAGGGTCATAAGCCGCTAAAGCCATAGTGGTTACATCAGCTGTAACTACTAGGCTGCTAGGGGAAAAGGTGTGAAAGGAAAGCTAAGCAATGTCTTGCGATTTTAGCATTCAATATGAAAAATGACAATGATTTGGTCTTAATAAGTAGATTTTGCTGTTGTAGAACTACCAGGTTATGATAAAGAGTCAAGTGAAAGGTTTTGCCATAGATAATTAGGTTAAAGCCAACCGTGCAATAGAGGGCTCCAATAGGAGAAAACACAAGTCTTAAATTGTCTTAATAACTAAAGCTGTAAAACAAGTTAGGTAACGGGTTGGCCAAGAGACCATCAGATTAAAGCTAATCTAAATATATTGTTGTGATCGTGACACAATAACAGGTTTTATTTCTCATTCCAGAAATATAAAATTCTTTCTTTATGGCCCATGAATACGATTAAGTATGAAATATGACCTCGTAGAAATGCCCGCCTTGGCTTCTTACGTTGGCACGGATACGAGTGGTCCAATTTTCAATAACGCATCCGCATAGATCCGGCTAAATTTGAACCTGTTCACCTTAAGGGCATCGGTCGCTTGTGGTTTATTCGCATAGACCTGCGGCTTCAGGAAATTCCACATGCTTGAACTATATGTTGTCTAGGTCCATATGGTTCAATTTGGGCCATAAGAAATTTGTTATGATCATTGTGTGTAGCTCGTCTATGACGGTGACCGCCTCACCAACGTCGTTTAAGAAAAAGTTCGGACCAATGACGCCGCCGGCCCAAAATCCAGCTCAAATGGTAACTTTTTTCCCATATACGGCAATTTTACTTCAGAGCCATTCATCTAAAAATGCGCCTCGTGGCTTAAGATGATTTTTCGGCCAAAATTGGGGTTCTTTTCCAAACACTCCGAAGCCCAGTCAGCGAACAAACGGAGTTGTCTATGGCCATGAACTTTGAGCTCCTGGGTCAGTTGGATATTGTGCGAATGTAGGTCCAAGTGCCGATGTAAAATTTGCTAAGTTGAAGCTGGTGAAAAGCCGAGTTCTTGCACACGATGGGTGAGGGTTCTGCCGTACACTTTCGCGGACAGCGGCGATGCTCTCGACATTTTCGGCTCCTTTAATGTATGAATTCTGTTACCGTCATCTCAAATTTGGCTACCAAACGTTGACGAGTCGACTGTGAAAGGCCACAACGTTCACCATAAAATTAGCTTAATGCGAACACTTATTTCGATGATAAAGTTTTATTATTTAGACGTGCTGTTTAATCGTGTAGCTTGCCATGGTGATTTGGCATTAGCAACTGAATAACAAACAACAGATTTGATTGACGAAATGGCCGCCACTGGCCGCCAAAATCTACCCGCGTCAATTGAAAAACTTTTTAACCAGCGGGCTGGCCAAGAGACCATTAGAATAAAGCTTAAAGCTAATCTAGGAATATTGTTCTTGTGATCGAGACTCAATAACAGGCTAAACTTCATTCCAGAAGCTCTCATCTTAAGAGTTCAAAGAACTAGTTAGCTATTTTCTGAATGATATATGGGGTTCCTGCTTGAAATTGTTCTTGTTGGCTTGGTACCTTAAATAACTGACGATTCAGCAGCATTGTGAAAGATAAAGAAAGAGCAATCTCGTTGGAAATAAAAGGTTGGTTCCTCTGACTAGGTGTCGTTGCAAAGGCGCCAGGGGGAATCCCATTTTTGCCCTATGTTTGCCAAGAGGCAGAATCTCGTGATAGCTGCAATAATTCGTAAAAACTTTTTGTTAAACTCGTACAGCTTTTCGTCATCAGACTCTTCCTTCCTTCCTTCCTTGCTAAATTGTAAGGCAGGATAATGAAGACTCTAGATTTTTCTTGTCTAGTACCAACAACTTTGCATTAGATTTTATACTTATAAGATCCAGGTACCGAAGAACAGAATGCAGCAGGCCTCACTAACGCTATATTTTCGCTGACTAGATGATGGGGTATCAATATTTCAGCCAAAATTATTCTGACAGAGAAGGTAGAAGAGGTGGGGGTGTTGCAATACTTATAAAGAGATCAATTCAACATGAAGTTTTGCCATGCATTCAGACTAAATTCATTGAAAATGTAGGAATCGAACTAACTTTATCTAATCAAAGAAAAATTAAAATCTTTTGTGTGTACTTCCCGGGTAGAATAGCAAGCCTGGCACGTGAACGCAAAAGAATCGCTTTTAAAAATGATTTAAGAAAACTTTTATCCACGAGTGGTGCATTCATTATAGGAGGTGACCTAAACTCTAGACATAGGGCTTGGGGCTGTGATACAGCAAATACTTGGGAAAATGTCTTGTCCGACATATGCGTAATGTTACCCGCAACTATTATGTTTCCGCTGTGTCCGTCATATGTTCCCGCTAGTTATGTTGGCAATCCATCTGTTCTCGATTTCTTTGTAACAAACGTTTCCAGTCTAATGTCTCAACCTGTCGTTGTTAATGAGTTAAGCTCAGACCGCAACCCTGTTATGTATATGTAAAATTCGTCGGTCGGGTCGTGAAAATGTGCAATATCGATTGGATTTGAAAAGAGCAAATTATCGAAACGATCTGAAAAGACGATTTAGAGATAACACTTTGAATCTTGACTCAATAAACAGCAATGAAGATGTTGATTTGGCTATTCAGCATTTTTCGGAATCTGTTCTTAACTCCGCAAATAACAATATACCTAAATTAAGAAAACAAAGTTGTTATTTAAAACTTCCTCCAGATATACTCGAACTGATCAAAGTAAGAAACATGCATCGAAGGAATTGGCAAAGATATCGGCTACCACATATAGGTTTCTTAGTCGAACAGTTTAATAAGACTATTCAATTTAGAATTTAGGAATTCCGCAACAATAAGTGGAACTCCAAATTACATTCCCTAGATAAGGGTTCAAAGCCCTTCTGGAATATTGTTAAAATTAGTAAAAACAAACACAAAAAGTACCTTGTCTCAAAAATGGCCCAGTTGTATATCGCACAGACAAGGAAAAGGCAAATGCATTCGCGGAAAATTTTGTCAAAAATTATACTGTGTCCCAGCATTTAGGGAATACTTACACAAATTCTATTGTGGAAAATACCTTAACCAGCGTTAATCTCTCTAGTCATTTTACCCCACCAAATGAATTCATCACAGAGAATGATTTTATCTTTTTTGTTAAGAACCTCAATCTTCATAAAACGAATGGATTAGACAATATAAAGAATATTTACCTAAGACAACTCCCGAAAGAGGGAATAAAATTCCTAACTTTCGCCATAAACTCGTGTTTAAAACTACAATATTTTCCAGAGCATGGAAATTAGCCAAGGTCATAGTAATACCCAAAACAGGTAAGCCAATTGACAGTCCTGAAAGCTATAGACCAATTAGTTTACTAAGCTCGGTGAGTAAAATCTATGAACAAATAATCAAAGAAAAACTTGTTCTCTCTATCCTGTTGAACAATTCGGAGTCTGACGTTGCCATGGTACCTCACATCAAGTTTTGAGAGTATGTAACATTATTAAAAATAATCGTGCCATTGGAAAATCTACAGGCATGCTATTACTAGACATTGAAAAAGCCTTCGACTCAGTATGGCATGATGGCCTTATACATATATAAAATGATAATTCCTAATTTTCCCTCTTTCTTGTGCAATATTGTTAAAAGCTTTGTGTCTAATCGCTGTTTCAGGGTATTTGTCAATAATCATGTTTCCAGTCTCTTTAATTTTAATTCTGGAGTACCACAGGGTTCCGTTCTCGGCCCAATTATGTATAATTTATATACGTCCGATATTCCAAGATTACCTTTCTGTGATATTGCAATATATGCAGACGACACAGCAATAATATCTTCTCATGAGTTCGGTTCCGTTGTTGAATCGAACTTAAGAAATTCAATCTATTTTTTTTACAAGAAAAAGAAAGTCTTGCTTAGGTAACGTCATACCATGGCAAACATCAGTCAGGTATCTTGGTATACATTTAGACCCAAAACTAACTTTTAATGAACATCACACTCAAACCCTAAAAAAAATTAATCTTGCAATTAAAATATTGTATCCCGTTATCAATAGAAAATCTTTATATCAATATACTTTATAAAACAATATTTCAAGCAATTCTTTTGTATGGATGTCAAGTTTGGAATAATTGTGCTAAATGCCATATAGCCAAATATAGTTAATGTTTAATCTACCGTGGTTCTATTCCACTTTGGATTTACATAGCAGAGCAAATGTTGAATTGGTCAGCAACAGAATGCAACAATTATGCGAATCATTTAGAGCTAGATGCGAATTCTCTGAAAACCTCCTAATAAATGAATTAAATAGAAACCATTACACATGATTTAGTTATTCTTGCAATATATTTACTTATGTTTTCACTAATTATTTATTATTTAGTATTTACTTATATTTATGTATTTGCCCATCTATTTATAACAATTATTTATTTATTTATTATTTATTATTTATTATTTATTATATTTTATTATATAATTATTATTATTATTTATTTATTTATTTATCTATTTATTTATTTATTTATTTATTATTATTATTATGTATTATTATTTTTTATTTATTTTTTTTTTCTTTTCTAATTTGGGGTTTTTTCGTTATTTCCCCAGTTTTTGTTTTTTGTTATTTTTTCCTATCATTGTTTAATAATGTGTCATTTCAGTAGAAAAGTTACCTAGGTTAGGTTAGGTTAGGTTAGAGAAGGGGAGTGTGATGGTTGGACATCACTTCCACTCGGAGGCCAAGAGGCCCATTGTGATTCCCTTCGTTTGTGTGGGTACACACAAAATTAACCTGTCCTATCACGTGGTGGCTGAAACCACCCCGTGCTCTTGATGAATCTTAGAAGATCCGATATATCTGCATTAGCCATGTCCGCAATCTCTGTAAAGAATCTTTGGCCTAGCGACACTAGGCGTCGATTCTGGAGAGCTGGACAGTGGCAGAGCAGATATTGGATCGTCTCAGTTTCTTCCTCATCGCCACAGCTTCGGCAGAGATCGCTGGATCCCGAGTCCCATTTCCGGAGCATTCCTCCAATTTGACAGTGTCCTGTGATCACCCCGACGAGGATACGGATCGAGTTACGGTCCAGCGCCAGGAGCTTCTTTGTTTTTCCGACGTTGAGCTCTGGCCACGATGATCTTGTCGTGTAGCTGTCGTCTCTTGTAAGCCAAGACGAGTTGGCCTCTTTGATAATTGTGTCGTTTATGATCCGGTATAATGCGCTGATCGGTGGTTGCAATGACGTGTCCGCTTCGCTGATGTCCATTTCAGAACCTTGCCTGGCCAGTTCGTCTGCTTTTTTGTTCCCTGCGATTGAGCTGTGGCCCGGGACCCAGCAGAGTTTAACTTTATGGTGTCTGATGGACTTCAGTGAGTCGCGACATTTCTTGACAGCCTTTGATCTCGTTATACAGGATTCTATTGACTTCAGTGCAGCCTGGCTATCTACGAAGATGGTGATATCAGATGGTGGGATATCGGCTACCTGTAGGTGTTTAGCTGCTTTGTCTATTGCCAGGATTTCTGCTTGGAACACACTACACAGATCAGGAAGTCTGAATGATTCCTGTTTGTGTAGGGTATCAGATTAAAACCCGGCCCCAGTGCCTATGTCCATTTTCGATCCGTCGGTGAAGAGGGTGATCTCATGGTCGTTGATTACGGCGTTAGCCACTCTTCTCTGGGAAAAGGATAGGTATACTGAGAGAGAAGTCATTTTGGGGGGGAATATAACCGGTCGTAGCTGCGAGGCTACGAAAACCATGTTTCCTTCCCAGGTCGTCTATTATCTTAAGTATGGCCGCATGTCCATAGTTGGCTTGCTTCCACAGAGACGACTCTCTTAGTCTGAGAGCGCTCTTTGCAGCGTAGCCTTTTATGAAAAGATCCAGGAGGAGGAGATGAAGAATTATGTCCAACCCTGCCTGCGGCGTGCTTCTCATGGCTCCCGTTGTACAAACAGCTGCTAACCTTTGTACTTTGTTGAGCATGTTCATATAGTTTTTTGTGCTGCTAGCAGTCCACCAGACTAGGGCCCCATAAGTTAAAATGGGTCTGATGATTGCTGTGTACATCCAATGAATGATGTACGGTTGCAAACTCCATCTTTTTCCGAAGGTCTTTTTGCATGCATAAAAAGCGTTCAATCCTTTTTTCATCCTTTCCTCCAGGTTCCTTTTCCAGGAGAGTTTGGAGTCAAGAATGATGCCTAGATATTTTGCTTCCGCCTTGAGTTTGAGTGGAGTACCCTCTAACTTTGGGGGAGCAAATATCGGAATTTTCCTTTTCCTGGTGAACAAGACCAGCTCGGTTTTCTGGGGATTTATTCTCAGACCGTTCTGTCTTGCCCACGAGGAGAGTTCACTAAGCGCAGATTCCATTAGTTCACTGATAGTTGGTAGAAATTTACCTTTTATCAATATAACCAGGTCATCCGCGTGCGCTATGATCTTTGTGTCTTTTTCCATAAAGAATTTGAGGATCTTGTTGACTGTAAGAAGCCACAGTAGGGGGGAGAGAACTCCTCCTTGTGGTGTGCCTCTAGTTGTCACCTTTCTTATAGAACTGTGTCCAATGTCTGCATTGATGATTCTGTTCTTCAACATATTCTCAATCCAGATTACAATGGATTTGTCTACTTTTATGTCCTCAAGAGATGTTGTTATGGCCTCTGTGTTTACATTGTTGAAGGCCCCCTCTATGTCGAGGAAGGCTGCCATTGTAAACTCTTTTAAGTACAGCGAGCCCTCAATCTCACGGACAACACTATGCAGAGCACTCACCACTGATCTGCCTTTGAGGTAGGCGTGTTGAGTGTTGCATAGGTTTCGTGAATTTGTGAGTCCTCTGATGTATAGGTCAAGGAGTCTCTCCAAGGTTTTTAATAGAAATGACGAGAGACTAATTGGCCTATAGTCCTTTGCGGCAGTATGGGATGGTTTACCTGCCTTAGGTATGAAAATTAATTTAATTTCTCTCCACTGTGTTGGGATGTACCCCGTTCGCAGGCAATTGGAAAAAATGCTTACGAGATGGGGTACAGTGTGGATCTGAGTTTTTTGAAGCATCGCTGGCAAGATATCGTCCGGGCCCGGAGATTTAAAGGGTTTGAACGAATTTATTGCCCATGATACTTTATCCGTTGTGATAATCTTGTTTATCACTTCTTCGGTTGTGTGAACCGTAGGAACCGTCGTCTCGAAGGAGACTGTGGTTTCAGGGGTTTTACAGCCTGGGAAGTGGGTTTCAGTCAGCAGCTTTAAAGATTCCCGACTGGATTCTGTCCAAGAACCATCTGGTTTAAGGATGAATCCCGGGACGCAGGGGTCCTTGGATAGGATCTTCCTGAGCCTTGCGGCTTCGTTGAGATCCTCTATTGATTCGCAGAACTCCCGGCAGGATTTAGATTTTGCTGCTCTTGTTTTGCTCTTATATTCATTGAAGCTGGACTTGTAATTATCCCAGTCTTCGGTTCTGTTTGAGATCTTTGCTCTATTGAATAGAGTTCGGGTCCTGGTCCTGAGTTGCTTTAGCTCTGTGCTCCACCAGACTGCGCTGGTCTTCCTGCGAGCACGCTGCAAAGGACAGGATTTGTTGAAAACCGCTTTCAGAATTCTCACAAGATTTTCGACTGAATTCTGAATGTAAGTTGGATCAGGATTAGTGGTGTCTTGTGGCGGTTCTAACCTGTTGGCAACTAGGTTTGAGAAAAGATTCCAGTCTGTCCTCTGAGGGTTTCTGAAGGGTTTCGGTTTTTCTTTAATGACGTTAAGGTTGAAGAGTATCCGGCTGTGGTCCGAAAAGGAACAGTTAGTGGACACTCTCCAATCCTCTTCTCGGATGGAGTCGGACTCACTTAGTAAAGTGAGGTCAATTACCTCTTCCCTAACCCGATTGCGAAACGTGGGTGTGTTACCTTTGTTGCAAATATTGAGGTTGGTGGAGATAATGAAATCGAAAATGGACTCACCCCTTTTATTGATGTCGCTGCTTCCCCATTGAGTGTGGTGTCCATTGGCGTCGCAGCCTATCAATAGGCACAGTCCGCGTGACTTGGCGTGTCGCACGAGTGTTCGGACTGCGTTTGAAGGTGGATCTTCCTCATCGTATGGTAAGTAAGCGGACGATAGGAGCAAAATTGATTTGTCCTGTTGTTCGTACGTTACCACCGTGAGGTCTCCGTTGCTGCACGTACCTAGGAGAAACATGTTACCTAAATAAACTATATCTCTCGACTATTATTGTAAATTGTGCTATAGCCATTGTAAATTAAGAACGAAATAAAGAATTTAAAAAAAAAAAAATTCTCTTTATATGTGGACTATTTCAGTGAATGGATTGCGTTACTTCATAATTTTGACAAACATTTTTGCCAAAAATTGTGGCCATGCAAAGCAGGTGATTTTATTTTCGCAATGACATCATCACATACCCCACCGCATATAGAACAATGGCTCTATTGCGTGATAAATTTCATGGACGTGTGACTTCTCGAAATGGATACGTCAAAATCGTGCGATGTAGTACCATTATAATTTTTCCCTTGGGGCTATGCTGTGGATAAAGTCTTAGCCAGTGCTCCACCAATTATTTATGCAATAAAAGAAAGATTCGCGAAATACAGCCGGAATTATACGGAGACATGACAAAAATGTTCATCAAAAAATGTCTATTTGTATGCAAAGCCTAGGTAGACGTTTGGCTTATACTGTATTTCATTACTCTAACCTCAGGGCTTATACCTTCGACTGAAGTAACAATATCACTAATTTTTGTATATACTAGGCGTTTTCCTGTAAATTTATAGTGACATCTCTTACCTATGCGTCGTATCGTAGATGGTGGATTTGACTAAGGACCTCAGCAGTTTGGCTGCCGTAGTAATTGTGACTCGAAGACAATGTTTCTCAGAATGAATCACACCTAGCTAACGCATATTTGTCAAATAAATGGAAATTTAAGACCATCCGCCTCATAGTACTAAAACCCTTTTAAAAGCCAATTTCAAACCGCCACTAGGAATCATAAATTAAAAGCAAACAAACAGTTTCACAAAAATATGTGTGAATGTCCTTCGCCAATATTTTTCCGTGTATTTTCCCGCAAGGCTTCTCCTTATGTTGGCGCGCAAAAATAAAAATCCACCAATCCTCGTATATAACACCCCATGCACTCAACCATATGTTGTCCTGTCAATAAAAAACCCATAACACACCAACAACTCTCGCATCCACCACGCGAAAGAAACAAAACCCACAACACACAAAAATCAAAAAGCTCCTCATAAAACAGCATTTTATTGCCACTTCATTTTAGTTTATTACCAACAAAAACAAGACACCATCGCAACCTGCCCCAGGACCAGGACAATAACAGAGCGGAACACCAGCGAAGAAATCCTTGTACACCTACTTAGCACTAAAATAAAAGGAAAAGCGAGAGAAATTCCTTGGAAAGCGTTTTTCATTGAAAGCACACACTAAACAAATGGCGACATCAACACCGGGTACGACCTCTTCGTGTTCCCTAATACTCGACACCACATTTCGTCCTTTCTTCTCCATTGCCATCCTGTGCTCGTGCTTGAGTCGAAAACTGTAAAACTATTCGTTGAAAAAAATACGTAACCCGAAGGCGTACACTAAAAATTCCAGGACGAGAAAGGAGAAATCCTCATTAAGGATATAAATAAAAGAATTTCACACACATGCCAATGGCAGGATCCTTTGATGAGATTTCCGATTTCCGTCATGACTCTATATTTCATTGTGATTCATTACGCTTCTTGTGCTTGATGGTGTCCAGGACACAGGATGTCGGTTGCCCTTTAAAAAATAAATATTGTACAAGTCGTAGAAAAACTCCTGCAATTCATTGCAGCAATTAGCGTGGGCAAGGTTACGAGGATCAGACATATTCTGCAAATAGAAAATGTGCCAAAAAGCAGAGCAAGGAAAAACAAATTCCATCAAACTCTCGTAAAACTCCATGACAAACAAGGATAAGAGGATCAGATGGGGAGGGCGTTCAAAAAACTTTGTAATCCTTGTCAGAAAAAATCAACAAAAAAGGGAAGTAAAGAAGAAGAATAACAACGGTTGAAGGAATTCGAGGAGGCGAATAAGTTCTGCTGTAAATTTCACTTAGAAGCACATGTCCTTTGTAGCCTGTAAACCGAAAAACTGCAGATCACCATTTCCATTCCATTCCAATTCTAACTCCATGTCATTCCAAGCATTCCCGTCAAGGATTCGGCAGGGTTGGAAAACTTTAAGGGCAATGCAAAAAAATGAAGGGATTGCAGCCAAAAGAGTAAACTTTCGCGTACAACATGGCAAAGTCTGGAGTATAAGACGACGACCCAGACCAATGGTAGTAAGAAAGGACGATGAGGAGAAAAAATCCGTCCTTCTATGTAGTAATCCTTGTGGATGACAACTTCTCAAGGATTTTGTTCGTTCCTTCGTTCGTTTTGTTGATTTGTTGAAGTATCGCCGAAATGGATGACATACGAGGAGTTTCTTTGTCGCCGACGAATGTGTTGATATCCATGCTCCATAGTTACTGCCTTCGGCGGGTGTCCATATATCCTGGCAATTTCGGTATGGAGTTTTCCGTATTTCGAATCACTTCCGATTGGAGTATGACAGTAATCTGGGGGTGCTCTGACAGTGCCAGGGTGGATACTACGATAGCACAGGAAGTGCAGTTGTGATGGAATATGGACGAAGTGGCTTCGAATGGATCCGGGACGAGTGTACAAGGATGTGGTATTTGGGAGAAAAGTGGCAATCTGGGAACATACATACGCAATGGGTTTGGAATTACGAGTTTTTGAAGTTCTTAGCCTCGATTCGTTGCTTCTGAACGAGTTGCAGTCACAGTTAATTCAAAGTGGAATTGGGTTTTGAGACTCATTAAGCAAAGGCTGATATGATTGGATAGAATTGACATTGGGTTTGAAGGAAGTTTGCCTCATTCTTTGAGTGGTGGAACGAGTTCCAATTGATGCCAGTGATGGAAAATTTGAAAGCTAATGGGATGGGGATTCCAGCTGTCCAAAAATAGGTTTTGGCAACAAACGAAGCAAAAAGCTTTCCTTTCAAGAAAAACTGACATCGTAAGTGCGAAAGGCTTGTTGAGTGCATCATAAACCATTGAGTGCATGTGCCACTGACTAGGGTAGCATTGGTATCAAAGGAAGTGGCGAAGCCCAGCAAGGAGCACTATCGGCACTTAGCGTAATGTTAAGGATACTATCTAGGAGGCCAGTGACTAATATACCAACAATGATAGCCTTGTCACCCTATTCAAAGTACAGACGTGGAGTATGAGATCAACAACTCTATGAAATCTTAAAATGAAAATGAGTTTTTGGTTGCAACTAGTCAATATACAGTATCAACGGCTTCAAAAACTGTTCCAATCAGCTCTTCGTTATTCAAATATGCGCGACGAACTTAAGAACCCGTTTAAAGGTTTCTGAACGTGGGTATTTGTCGATAGTTTTAATCCGAAAAATTGCCGATCGTATCACGCCTCGTAACCTCTTTGACAGCTGACAGCCGACTTAATAATGGAGAGTTAATCGGTTTGGTTAGTAATGTGTACCTATCATACAAGATGCCTATCCTCGCAATGAGTGCTTTTTCAAATTTTCAAACTGGCAAGGTTCTCAAGGTATGTCAGAAGAGAAACATCATATACAGTTACATCAATATTCCAGTCTTTTTCTTTTTTCGTTATAAAAACCAAAGTGCCAAATCGGGCGCTCACTATGAGATTGTGCATCGAATGAAATTGATTTGGAGTCTATATCACTATCTGTTCTTGAGATACCCGAGTCGAAAAAAAGGCTTGCGAACGTACAAGCATTTATACACTCAGCTAAGCGTTTCTTTAAGCATTATCCATTCAAGCTTTAGCGACCGTGCTACATGGATACATGATAAGTTTCACAAAGCAAACAAATGCCACAGAGTGAGTGGCGTTCATCGATCCTCTGGAGTAGATCTAGTTGGACTCAGCTACTATGGGAAAGCCAGAACTCTGTGAGCAAACTTAGAAGGACGGTCTTACCATAAAGCTTGTCTTAACTTTGAAATTAAATAAAACGAACATGAGGTATCAACGAATTATTTGCGCTCATCCGAGAAGTTCAATTTTCGATGATTTTGCTTTATAGATCAGGCTGAATTTGAGCGAGGATAAGAGTCATTTGCGGCTTGGACTAGCAACTTAAGAAAACCCCATGAACTTAAATCGCTCGTAAACTATGTCCCATCATCAAAGCACCAGCTCCGTCGCCGTTTTCGAAAAAGTACGGACCGATCATGCCGCCGTCCTACAATCAACACCAAACAGCCACTGATGCATTGCATTGCCACCGTGAATCTCGTGTAGATTTGCATCGTCCCAAATCGGGTAATTGTGATTGTTGATGTACCCTATAATCCTTAAGGCTGAAATCAGAGTCCGCTTATAAATGCTCCTGAACCAAGTCGGCTAACACACGGCGTTGCCTTTGTTCGTTTTCCTTCAGCTCCTAGGCCAGTTGGATTTTGTAGGGATGTAGCCCCAGGTCCCGACGTAAAATTCGCCAGGTTCATTCCTGCGTAAAGCTCGTCGACTTTCTCGGGTTATGTGCAGGAGACACTCTTACGGACAGATCTTGCCTTTCGTTGACGTACAGAGGTTGATTGATTTGGCTACCTAATGTTGAACGATGTAGTTTTCCGTAATATGGGCGCAACGTGCTGAACTTACCATCGTGTTTTGCCTTTAGGGTCGGAAAAGTAAAATCAGAAAATATAACAAAACTATTGTTCTTCTACTAATTCTAATAATTCTATAATCCATGCCAAACGAAGCAATCATATAATGTTTGTTCAAAAAATAAGGTGACTTTTTATTTTTATTTGCTGATTCATCAATATCTCTTGTGTCTCCCTTAAAGAAATCCCTCAGATAAAATGCACTTGCGCAATCGCTTGTTACACATCTGATATGTGCTTTAAGGTTTAGCCTTGAGTCTTCCAGCGATGCAGTCTCCATTTCCCCCATCGAGGCAAATGTCATACCTTTGGTTTTTCTAGTTTTGGAAAGGGAAAAAAATTCGGGGAATACGGTGGCTGAGGCATGATAGCGGTATGGTTTTTGGCAGGCAAGTACAAAAAAATTAGCAAAAGTTCACATTTGACCGAATATAACATCTTTTTTCCGGACCTTTGGGTCGCTTCCATTGGGATGATTTTGGGTCATTGGGACTTTGATTTTGAAGTCATAACCATATATCCATGTTTCGTCACCAGCGATGAAGCTTTTCAGTAAGTTTGGCTCCTCGTTCCCGTCATTCAATAGCTTTTGGTCAAAATTTTGCGATTTCCGAATATACTTCGCTGACACAGGTAGACCAAAATGTCCGAAATAATTTCATGGCATGAGCCAACCGATATTTCAATACCGTCAGTCTCTCCATAACATAACATAACATTTTTAACAATTACATAACAATTTTCTTCAACTGCTTCAACGTTTTCATCCGATGCTGACGTGCTGTGACTTCCACCGCGGGCATCGTCATGCTAGTCTTTCGGTCTTCCAAAAAGAGCTTGTACACTTATAAGTATTTTTTTTTGCTCAAAGTAGACTCGCCACAGTCAACATTTTAATTACTTTAAAATTAAATACAGATTCATGGAAATACTTTTTCAGTAGAAAAAAATTGCCAGCCACACAGCAGAACATGCCTTACCTTTACATATGTCTGTGGAAAGCAAACAATGGCAACGTATGTTAGGGGACATTTGTACCAACTTAACAAAAAAAAAATTATTCAAAAATCAAGTGCACTTAGCTCGCGAAATTTAAAAAGTCACTCTATTTTTTGAACAATGTATTATACTCTTGTTGCTGTACTACCATGACTACACTATTCCCACATACTGTAATTTTGTGTTCTTCTAATAATGTTCTTCTTCATTGAAGATGATTTTTCGCTAAGATTAGGCCTCAAACGTACGACGAGTTGGATGATCTCGGAACTTCATTTGTCCATACCATACATTCCCAAGTCTTTTCACAAAATTCGCCAATTCATTGTGTATGATGAGGAATCGAGAGGTTTGGGGTTTTCAGCTATACAACGGTAATAATGTCGCTTGACTGCGTGTTTGGGCGTCGAAGTTCGAATCGTTTTCTACGAATTTTGTGAAAAATCATTGAATTGCTCGCTCGATTGACGAACAGAAAACGAATTTTTATCAAATTGTTTTGCCATTTGAATCTTCAGAGCAATAAACTGTCAAAATTTCAAATTAGCTATTGAATCCATTATGATTTCGTGGCTATCACACAACTTGGACGGGGTGCAGATGATTTTGTGTCGAAGATGTTCGTTCACTATTCTCCGGGGTGGTTGTCCTAGATTGGATTCGAGAGATTCGTCTGAATTTGGCACGTTAGTTGTAGTTCATAGTAGGTGTTATTTTGGACACACAGAGCATGAATCTTGAAGTGGTCTTATACTGCGAGTGTTATTCCTCTGTCAGCATTTGTTTGATCATCTCTCATTCACAACTGATGTTGTTACGCAGTTTTTCCGTATAGGAACTGTTCTTGGCTATGGAGAGGCTTGAACTACAGACTTTCCGCTCAACAGTTGGTGATGATTATCATTGCACCCCGACCACCCCTAACTGTGTCGCTCCATTCTGGAAGCCAACACACAAGGAGCAAGTAAAATCCTAATGCAGCCATATGGTGATGGCTGGATAGAGGACTTCATCATCCACTGCCATCCATTGACCTTAAAGAGATTTATCAGATGACGCAAACGAAACGTTTTGCAATCAGTTAAGTGTCGTCTTCTACACGACATACGTGACGACATTGATTGCCAAACGACTAGTAGGAGATAAGCAAGGATGACGACGGTTCAAACATGATAATGGAGAGCATCGAAGCATAGCAGAAAGGTTTTTAGATTTCTGCTGTGCTAATCATCTTGCGATAGGTGACACCATGTTTGAACACAAGGTCTGCCTCAGAGTCAGTTGCCATCACTCAGCCATCACTTATAAGGAGTTTCTTGGAAAATGGATGATTGACAGATGTGAGTATGGTACAAGGACCGATAAACCATTTTCCGAGTAAGCACTTCTGAAATTCGAAGAATGCATTGCAAAACAAGAAAGCCCAGGTTCAATATCGACAGACTAAAGGATCCTTAAGTGCGCCAAGAATTAAAGAAACCTTTTTCGTAAGGTGGCTAGGCTATAGCAGCTCAGTGCTCGAACCATGGAATGCCACTTTTTTTTCTATGAAAAATATTTTCACTTTTGGTTCTAAATGAATTATCAGCCGACTGTAGGGGAGATATAAAACGTGGCTTAACGAGGAGACCTAGAGATGGATTGAGGAACAGCTGAATGGTCGCATTGCAACAATAGCAGGAGCGAAGAGTAAATTTCTACGAGTTTGTCGCATGAAGATGAGCGAACTATAGTGTAGACATGAGGGTGTCAATTACATCAAAAAATTGACAGCTGGTCACAGCTCTCAGTAGACCTCCAAGAAAAAGTTAAGATATGGGGGAAGACGAAGTTCCGTAATGCCATAATGAAGGATGGACCTATGACCACGTCAGACTATTGAAAAACCTGAAAAATAAGCGTTAAGACCGTAGGGCCCTTGCGAGCAGCACTGCACCAGCTAATTCAAAGAGCTTGGCAAACTAAGAGCTTTATTGTTAAGTAAAGGAAAGAAATTATCGTCGAGTTTACTAGCATGTTAGGTGAAATCTGGATAGCTATCTGCGATTTCCCTGCTTCAGATAAGCCATTTCACCTGCTAAGAGTGACAATAGGCAGGTTGTTTGGCGTGTCTTAGCAGGAGAGGCATACCTTATTAAGAATGGAAAACGAATCAGAAGATACAAAGTCGTGTAAGAAAGTGTTGTGTTCTATAGTCAATATTATTCTTTCAGTTTTGAGGATGCTATAGGTATGTAGGTAGGTAGAGATGACTACCCGGCTAGGTATGCGCATCAGGGCACAGGCCTTAGGGCCGTTTAGCTGCCTTAAGTCTCGTGATACCGAGGGGAAGTCAAGGGGGATGTTCGTTTAAATCGACAGGAATCTGAGAGGTCATTGAGAAAGTATTTGCCAAAGACACAGAACCTGAGCCTTGCCAGTATTGAGCATCCACAGAGGAAAAGGTGCAAAGTCCCCCTGCGTGGGTGTTGTGACAACTACGGCAGTGGGTGTTAGATCGAATGCCTATTCGGGCAGCGTGAGTTCCTATAGACCAAGGGCCCGTACTGACTGCTACGAATCTAGCCATGTTGGAGCGGGGTCTATTAAGGAGGTCATTTGTTTTGTTTTTTTAATAGGAGGGCCAGGTCTTTGTTGATATCCTATATTTAGTTGATTCCACCCACCTACGATTGGACATGTTGAGCAAGTGTTAAGCGACAGAGCCACATTTCCAGTAGGGAAGTTTGAGGTGACCCCGAGCTTGGCTAAATCATCGGCCCCCTCATTCCCCTCTATGTTGGTGTGTCCTGGAACCCAAAGGAGTATGATATCAGTCCAGCCACGGGTTCGTTTAATTCCTTGCTTGCATAGATCCACCAGTCTAGCGAAGGTAGTAGCAGACGAAAGCGCTCTAATAGCGGCATGGTTATCGCTGCAACTAGCGGTGAAGTATTTGGGGCGGTTTGCACGAGTTTTTTTTACACGCGTTTCGGATCGCTTGCATTTTAGCTTGAAAGATGCTTGAGTGATCGGGGAGACGGAATAAATTTGAGATATTCTGTTGTGTCAAGAATATTCTCGATCGTACATCGGGCTCCAGCCTGGAGCTGATTTTGGCGGACTTCAAGAGGCTTTTACATTCCAACTGAATAGGCCGACGGCAAAATTGGGTAGTGGATTGATTACACGCTCTGAAAATGTGACACTTCTAAACACTAAAGTCCGATTTGTGCGTAGTATAGTCAAGATGGAAGCACGTTAGCTGGCTCAAAGTTGGGGAGAACTGAGACATATTGCTAGGAACCATATCGACAAGAGAAACAGGGAGGCGGGGGGGGGGGGGGGGGGGGTATTCGGATGAAAGAAGTTCAAGCATCTACCAGGAGATATTGGACATAAATATACAAAAAAACAATCTATATAAGTGACCCGGGCCGGAAGTTCGCAAACAAGGCTTTCAAACTGGCTTTAGAAAGTAAGAATAAAAACATCTGTACAGTTGCCCGATAGGGTGGTCGTGGTGCAATGGCAATCATCAGTCTGTCCATAACCAAGAACAATTCCTCTGCGGAAAAATTGTTCAACAACATCAGTTGTGATTGAGAGATGATCAAAAAATGCTGACAAAGGATTAACGCTCGTAGTATAAGACCACTTCAAAATTCATAATCTGTGTGTGCATTCCAATACAACACCTTAATAACATGGAAAGAAAAAAAAGTTACTGTGAATTACAACCAATGTAACAGTTTAGTCGAATCTCTCGAATCCTATCTAGGACAACCACCCCCCGAGAATACTGAACGAATATCTTCAACACAAACCATTTGCACCCAGTCCATAAGACTTAAGCGCGAACCCTATATAAAGAATCTTAAACGACCATCATGTTTTTGAGAGACCTTAATGTTATCCTAAAACGCTGGCATAAGCCAGTAATGTCCTTTGACTGGATAGTACTGGATCGGAATTGTTTTCAAAATGCGCGAAATCCTGGTATTTTTTGACCGTAACTTTCTTGTGGTCTTATATATGAACTATTCAAGCCACGCCCATCTGTCCGCCTCCAATCCGTTTATATCAGATTTGATCAGGGTCATCGTCGGCATGTGATTATGGTACACTCCACTGCAAACCGAAAGAGTCTACTGATTGCAGCTTAACATCCCTCTACCTCATCCATTTTACTTCCACTCTATTTGTATATCTTCGGTAAGTAGCACACGGTAAAGTGTAAAGTAATAGCACTCCTTTGCAAATACCGGCGCTACTTAAGCTTTTATACCACACACGTGTCTGGGCATCCTTTGAGATATTTCCCAGCCGAAACACTCATTCAGGCGCACACGTACCTAAGTGGCTCTTGCAGGACTCAGCTTGAAGTGTTTTCTTTTTTTTCCTCCACTTGTATGTGGTGTGTATAAGGCAATGACGATGGTGGTTTAAATGAAGGTGTTTTTCTGGTAAATTGCACTGAAATTGCGTTCTGACGGTCAAGGATTACATACACAAGTGTAATGGTGTTGGGGTTATTTAATCACACAAGGAACTCAGTCGGTTTTTCTTCATGGACTTTGTATGCCATTAGCGTGATTTTCAGTCGAGTTTTTAAACTACATTCTTGTCCACCCTATCATCCTCAATTCTAAGGTTGGCCACATGGTAAATATCCCTTTAAGACAAAGCGTCTCTTTCGAATTCAAATAAGACCCAAGAGAAAACATCACTCTTCCAAGTACTTAAGCAAACCGAATCCTTTGAGCTGCATAGAGCAAAAATTAAATAAACACTATCCTTGTACGAGGTAAGGGCGAACACATAGCGATGACCATCCGGGACAGGCCTTAAGACAGCAAAGAAAGCTTACAAACTATTCCGGACTTGTCCACAATGAGTTCTTTGCTAATCATTTGCTTTGAAGTGCTCTACATGACTGTGTCTTCTTTTTTCTTCTTTTTTTTATTTCCTAGTTGGTGCGGTCTCCCGCCGATCCTTGGCTGCCTAGTTCCTGTATAGGATTCTTTTTTCTTTTCGTCCTTTGTATTTAAATGAAACGATGTGTACCGGCAATAGCAGAGAAAGGGAAAATAAAGGAGAAGGACGAATGACTCCCAGTCCCCATCATTTCGTTTGAATTTCAATTGGAGCGTAAAAAAATCTCTCCTTCAATGCCACGGGGAGAGGAACAGCTAGGACGGGTATGTAGCGGATTTGAGTATCGTGTGTAAGCGGATGAAGGCGGTGACCACTGGTAATTAGATGGATGTCAGGAGTGAGCTGGGATGGTCAGTCCTTTGTTTTTTGATCTTTCTTAGGATCGGTCTTGTGTCGTCCTGAAGCGATACTCTCATTGGAGATTTAATGACTTTCAGTGAGTATGTTCAATGTCATGCTGGAAGGGGGGGAGACCCTCTGGATGGATATTAAATTCTTAGAAAAGACTTTCAATCACCCTACTACGGACGTCTTGAATGGTCGTGTGGGCTATATGCTTCCCCGGAGATTTTCCACTTAGGTTTATTGCACTGCAATCATTTGCATATCCTGCATAGCCCCAAGCCTTATTACCAAAGTACACGTAATTATTTCATCCTTCGTAATCTGTTTACGCTTCATGAAACCGAGTGGTCAATCCTACAATAAGCCCCGACCCTAATCTACCAATCAACTTGTATTCGAAATCAATTAGAAGAGAATTAAAATTGCAGTAGAACTTGGAGCACCCTGCGGGCAAGCACCTCGTCCACCTTTACATCGTCATCGTATACATTTATACAATACGAATGTATGCCTCAGGACATGAGTGCTTCATTCAAGCAGGTGAACAGTTTATGCTACTTTGTTGCTGCTTGCAACAATAATGTTGTAGAGTACTTGTCGGGTTGCAGGAAGGTGAGGACATACCGAAAGCATTTACTTGTTTCATGTAGTGACGGTCCTTTGTCCGTAAATTGGCTTGGTTTCGCTCCACGAAAAACCGTCGAGTAGTTAAAAGACACAATGACAAGAGGACCATTCCAACCGCATGTTAAGTTCATATTGTTCTCCGGTGTTGTGGGGATTTGCTGCCAGACACTTAAGAGCTGATTGAGACTTCTTTCCAGTCAAGTTAATGAAGCTGGCAACAGGCCCTTGATGGATCCACTTCAATGGACATTTTGATATGAATTGAAAATTCCAAAAGGCAAAATTCGAAGGCAGTCGAATATGTATATTCCTACGAGCGATGGATTGAGTTGGGTGTAGGGGGTGGATCAACATAAGGACAAAATAGTTTTGTCAACTTGGGTGAAATTGGATCGTAATTGAATTCAAAGTCGAAGGAAGTGCGTTTGAAAATGTAATGAATAACACAAGTGGCTGTATTGGAAGTAACTGTGGGGTCGATCAGGTAATTTATTTTCAACGAAGATGGATTACAATTTTAGAAAATCATCTTGGGGTCGCACTGACTATGCGTTATCTCGGGCAAATATTTAAAATTTGATACCAAGTAAACCGTATTCACTAGGAGTTTTGGAGTAAATGAACACATGGAACCTCCTCTATAGCAGACTAAGCAGCCGGTTTGACTAGCAGTGAGAAAATATATGTTTACATTCATGTTTCAAACATGATTATCAAAACATGTTTGCCCTCAGTTAAGTAACTTCATTTGGTGCAAATATTTTAAATTTTGCGTAGCTTGCAAACCTTCGTTAGCTCGTTGACAAGCTTCTCTGACATGAATTTAAAGAGTTTGGGATTATCATATTATTTATGAGAGGAGAACAGATTTTTTTAACCAGATTTTTATTGAGAGTTCGGGTCCTTTGAGAAATTTGAAGAACACAAAGTCGAACACAAAGTCGAGCCGAGGACTTTGTAAAATTTGGGTTGTAAGATCCCATGGTAAATTAAATATCATGTAATTTGAAGTTTTTGATGTCGGTTTCCGCACTGTCTCCCCAGACTGGTGGTCTGAAAGTTATTATCGATTGGACTACAGCCTTAAAAGTTACACATTTATTTCGCTTGGTCAGTAAAGTATTTTAAATTTGTAATATAAGGGGCAAAGGTCAACTTTCGGCCTAAGCATATGATTGGTTTTTTGACTTATCTCTCTTCTTTAATTTATCTGCAAGGCCGAAACAAGATTTTCTCTTTTTTGTAAATAAATTATTTGAATTTACTTTTATTGACTGTGATCATCTAGCGTTTAAAATATACAAATGCTTTATTTAAGGCATGAAGCAGGTTTCCTTGAAGGATAGGATTGGGGGTTGGGGCTTAACCCCCCGTCGTCGGGTAATAAAATTTGTTCAAAAAATAAGGTGACTTGCTAAGTTTCGAGAGCTAGGTACAATCAATTTTAATTTTTTTTAGCACACATGTTCGTGTTATATTGGTACATTGTTGACATAGTTAGCCATTTTGGATTCTTATATTTTTTTTTACAGACGTAAAGCTTTGGCGAATTTTGGTCTACGTGGCGATTTCTTGCTGTTAAAGAATCTGTATTCAATTTAATTCAAAATATATTTGAAATATCGACTGTGACATTTGGTGAGTCTACTGTGAGCAAAAACATATGTATGTTTGTGAGTAACGTATTTTATGGAGAATCATCGAATCACTACCACAGAAGTTGCAAAGGATATTGGCTTATCGATTGGCTAATGCCATGGAATTTCTTTATTTGTGTATCAGCAAAGTTTGCTACGAAATTGCTAAATTTCGACGTCATCACTGGTGGCGGAATATGGATACGAAAGCTCAATCATCCTAATGAATCGACAAGAACAGCCCAAAAAGACACATCAAGTTCGGTCAAATGTGAAAATTCTCACATGCCAATGGCATGGCTCATCATGAATTCTTGCCGGAAGGTCCATAGATACAAGAAATTGTGGACAAATAAGTAATGGCTGTTGGATGATGATAACGCACCTGCACACCCAAAGCTGCTTACACAGAATTTGGCAAAAAAAAACGGTTTTTTCCCTTCCAAAATCATTCACGAAAGGACACATAATTGTTACGACTGAGAGGATAAAGATCACGTCGGAAGAGCTCACGGCTATACAAAAAAGGGGATATCAGAAATGTGTCCAGAATTGAAAAAGCGCTGGCGTAAGTGCCTATATCTGAGGGGGATCACTTTGAACAAAGCCTTATACATGTGGGGAATGAGTAAGCCGCAAGGGAGGGACCGACAGCAACGCTGAAACTGCAAGTCGACACTACGGACAAACGGACGAGCGAATGACCGAGGGCGATTGGAAATTGACACCAGCATGGATGAGCACGCGAATGACCGAACGCCAGCAGAAGCTACGATCAACACGAGTGGATGCCCAAACAAACACCGAAAAGTGGGTCAGGGTCTCGGGTTCGCTGTGTCGTCGTGTTGAGTCATCGCCGCCGGTGGGCATGACTCCGCACCAGCGAAGCGCTATAAAGGGCATAGGAATGCGGTAAGGAAAACAATGCCGCATAATGACTTTTGCCCGGGTAGCATTGTGGGTATCGGGAGTTCTGTTGGCTGGGTCGGTGGCCGGCGTCGTATGGAGGATGTGGAGCTGGTATCGGTTACTCAATACCCTGCGTGTGTGGGATCTATTTTGAGTGATCGATATAAGGAGACGGAATTCATCGGGAAGCAGTTCAGTCTTAGCAGTGCAGTCCAGTGAGGCAGTCGGGTCCATCCAGCGGTGCGGCGACCTTGAACTTTAAATAATGTTTTTTTAGAATCTTTTAATTTCTTTTGTAATATTTTTCTTCGTAAAATAAAAAAATCGTGGTTCAAATTAAATACAATAGGAGAAGTGTTTTCCTACATGGGGGCTCAACCGGGATTGTGAAACGATTTGAGTTGGACCGAATATCGATTGTGAAAGATTGCGGCTAGGAAAGATAAGTGAAAATACAATTGTCAAGAGGTTTGCAGTGAGAAGGACGGGAGAGCCAACAGAAGTCAAGGAAGTGCATGGACAGTTTAGAAGAGCTAACCGTCCGACAGCTACAAGCATTCCTGAAAAGGAAAGGATTGCAATACCGATACAAACTCAAGGCGGATTTAGTTGACCGGATACGTGGCGCTTGCGGTGACGTCAAAATAGAGGAGGTGGTGAATTCAACCAGCGAAAGCGAAGCAGACAACTCAGAAGGGCAGTCAAGCAGTAGAACGCAGGCTACGCCAAACTCATCTGGTACCAGAGCGGGAGACACGATGACCACAGATAATCATTTCGTGTTTAGAGATGTAGAAGAATCTCTGGAACACTTCACGGGGGAAACCGGTAAGAACGTTAAGAGGTGGATAAAGGATTTCGAGGAGATTTGTACGGTTTGCGGTTGGAACGAAGTTCAGAAGTATCTGTACGCCCGACGACTCCTGCGTGGTGCAGCTAAACTCGCCATCGAAGCTAAGACGGGGGTATGCAGCTATGAGGCATTGAAGGGCACACTGTTGGCAGAATTTCACGACCCACGGCCGGGCATCGACGTTCATCGTTCTTTGGAGGCCCGCAAGAAGCGTTCTACTGAGAGCTTCTTGGAGTATTTCTACACCATGCAGCAGATGGCCAGTGAGGGGAACATCGACGATCAGTCCCTTATATCGTACGTTGTAGAAGGGATACCAGGTGACGCGCTAAGCAAATCGATCTTGTACGACGCCACGTCAATTGAAGAACTGAAAAAAAAGTTGGTTTCGTACAAAAACATCCAGCGACAGACCACACACCAGAGGGCAGATAACAGGACATCCACAAGACTCGCGCAGCACGGATCCGCGAGGAACCCACCAACGGCAAAACGATGTCACAATTGTGGATCAGTGTCGCATCTGGCGCAGAGCTGCCCGGATAGAGGAAAAGGGGCGCGGTGCTTCAAATGCAACCAGTTCGGGCACATAGCCCCGAACTGTCCAGTAAAGCAGGAGGGAGCGTCATCATCAGGAGGGATAAGCCAGGTAAGGCGCATCGAATTGGATGGTAGCCACATCACGGCCCTCATTCATCAATCCTTTGCCAAAAGCCTCAAAGAAGCTAGAATCGAACGCGGAGGAATGATGCTTAAGGGGTTTGGGGCCCAGCCACGAAAGACGTTGGGGTCATGTTTGTTGAAGATGCAGATGGGATCCGAAGCACACTGGATACGGTTCCAAGTCGTCCCAAACAGTTGGATACCAGACAAAATCTTAGTGGGAAGGGATTTCCTGAAGAACGTGAATCTGTCGCTGAACCATGGAAAGCTCGAAATTGTGAAGGAGACCAAGAGAAAAACCTTCGACCTCGAGGAGAACGACGTCTTCAAAATTGAAATGGATGACAACAAATATCAAGTGGAAGATCAAGTGGACGATGAAGACTTCAAATGGGACATCGCCAAACTCGTTAAAGACTATTCGCCTAGAAAAAATACAGAATCCTGTATAAGCATGAACATTGTCTTGGAGGATCAGCGCCCAGTGTACCAGAAGCCGCGAAGACTGGCACCAAAGGAGAGAGAAGCAGTTAGCCGACAAGTTGATGAGTGGCTGCGCGAAGGAGTGATACGCCCAAGTAAATCCGACTACGCTAGCCCTATTGTGTTGGTGAAGAAGAAAGACGGTGCTTACCGATTGTGTGTCGACTATCGTCAGCTGAACAAGAAAATCGTCAAGGACAGGCATCCGCTCCCTTTGATCGAAGATGTTTTGGAGGCTCTGCAGCAAGCAGAGGTATACACCACATTGGACTTGAAAGATGGGTTTTTCCACGTGAGCATCGATGAGGCCAGCCGAAAATACACAGCCTTCGTTACGCCGGATGGCCAGTACGAGTTCACCAGGTGCCCATTTGGACTATCCACTTCTCCATCGACGTTTCAGAGGTTCATCAACACGATTTTCCATCAGCTGATGCGCCAGGGAATCGTTTTGGTCTATATGGACGACATTGTCGTACTGGCTAGGACCAAGGAGGAGAATCTGGAGAGGCTACGGATCGTACTTCAGCTGGCGGAAGAGAACGGATTGAGAATTAAGTGGGAAAAGTGCTCATTCTTGCAAAGGACCATCGAATTTCTGGGGCACATCGTCGGTGAGGGTGAGATAAGGCCGTCAAGAGACAAGATCAAGGCTGTTGAAAAGTATCCCGAGCCGAGCAACGTGAAAGCCATTCAGAGCTTTCTGGGACTTACTGGTTTCTTCAGAAAATTCGTACCAAACTATTCGGGAATCGCCAAGCCACTATCCGACCTTCTTAAGAGGGATGCTGCTTTTAAGTTTGGGGCAGACGAGAGATTGGCGTTCCAGACCCTGAAGGTTGTTCTGTGTGATGAACCGGTACTGAAGCTGTTCAACCCGAAACTGGAAACCGAACTCCATACTGACGCCAGTTTTGTGGGTTACGGAGGCGTATTGATGCAGAAGCATGATGGTCATTTCCATCCTGTTTTTTACCTGAGTTTCAAGGCAACCGACGCAGAAAGGAATTACACTAGCTATGAACACGAGGTCCTCGCCATAGTAAAATGTCTGCGGAAACTGAGGGTCTACTTGCTGGGACTAAAGTTTAAAATCATAACAGATTGTAAAGCGTTCCAGGCCACCATGCACAAAAGGGATCTCTGCCCGCGAGTCGCAAGGTGGGCAATTCTGCTGCAGGAATACGACTGTGAAGTACTGCATCGTTCGGGGACTGCAATGCGTCACGTGGATGCATTAAGTCGAAGCCCTTCGGTGTTGAGGATCGAGGACGGGTTGCTACACCGTATAAGAGCGGCTCAAGGTACGGATGAGTTTTGTAAGGTTATAATCTCGGTTCTTTCAGCAGGTGGGAGTTACCAGGACTACGAACTGAGACATGGCGTCTTATACAAGTTTGAGGAGGGGGCGCATCTGCTGGTGCTACCCAAGGCAATGCAAAAAGGAATCATCCGAGGAATCCATGAGAAGGGACACGTCGGTGCAGCCAAAGTCGAGGCGGTCCTCAAGCAGGACTATTGCTTCCCGAAGCGAGAGCGGTGCGTAGAGAAGGTGCTATCCAACTGCGTGACGTGCATTTTGAGTGCTAGGAGGAGCGGCCGAGCGGAGGGGCTCCTACACCCCATTTGAGAAGGGGGACACACCGCTGCACACATACCATGTGGACCATGTGGGGCCGCTGCCATCCACGAATAAGCAGTACAACTACCTTTTTGTGGTGGTGGACGCCTTCACAAAATTTGTGTGGATCTATCCCGTAAAGTCCACAAGGAGCGACGAGGTAATCCGTAAACTGGAACTGCAGAGTGACATCTTCGGGCATCCAACCCGCATAGTGTCGGACCGAGGAACAGCATTCACATCCAACGCCTTCAGAGAATTCTGTGAGAACAAGCAGGTCCAACACGTGTTGACGACGACCGGTGTACCGCGAGGAAACGGACAAGTCGAGCGCATCAATCGGACGATCATCGAAGTACTCGCAAAGGCCTCGATTGAAGACCCAACCAAATGGTACAAATTTGTGAGTAGGGTCCAGCAAATTCTTAATTCGACCCCTTCAAGAAGCACCAAGCGCAGCCCTTTCCAATTGATGTTCGGAGTGCCAATGAGATGCGAGGACGACCAACGATTAAGGAAACTGCTGGAAGAAGTCCTGCTTGACCAGTTCGAAGAAGGTAGAGGCGAATTACGCAGAGCAGCGAAGGAAGAAATCAAAAAGGTGCAAGCAGAGAACCAACGAACATTTGATAGGAAAAGGAAGATAGCCAGGCAGTACAAGTTGCATGATCTGGTGGCGATCATGCGAACTCAATTTGGCGTAGGACTGAAGTTACACGCCAAATACTTCGGGCCCTACGAAGTAATCAAAGTCAAGGGGCGAGATCGCTATGATGTCCGGAAGGTGGGACAGCACGAGGGACCCAATACAACTTCGACGGCGGCAGACTGCATGAAACCCTGGGTGTCTGAAGACAGTGACGACAGCGATGACGACAACTAGATCGGCTGGGGTCAGCCGATACACCAGGATGGCCGAATGTGGGGAATGAGTAAGCCGCAAGGGAGGGACCGACAGCAACGCTGAAACTGCAAGTCGACACTACGGACAAACGGACGAGCGAATGACCGAGGGCGATTGGAAATTGACACCAGCATGGATGAGCACGCGAATGACCGAACGCCAGCAGAAGCTACGATCAACACGAGTGGATGCCCAAACAAACACCGAAAAGTGGGTCAGGGTCTCGGGTTCGCTGTGTCGTCGTGTTGAGTCATCGCCGCCGGTGGGCATGACTCCGCACCAGCGAAGCGCTATAAAGGGCATAGGAATGCGGTAAGGAAAACAATGCCGCATAATGACTTTTGCCCGGGTAGCATTGTGGGTATCGGGAGTTCTGTTGGCTGGGTCGGTGGCCGGCGTCGTATGGAGGATGTGGAGCTGGTATCGGTTACTCAATACCCTACGTGTGTGGGATCTATTTTGAGTGATCGATATAAGGAGACGGAATTCATCGGGAAGCAGTTCAGTCTTAGCAGTGCAGTCCAGTGAGGCAGTCGGGTCCATCCAGCGGTGCGGCGACCTTGAACTTTAAATAATGTTTTTTTAGAATCTTTTAATTTCTTTTGTAATATTTTTCTTCGTAAAATAAAAAAATCGTGGTTCAAATTAAATACAATAGGAGAAGTGTTTTCCTACATGGGGGCTCAACCGGGATTGTGAAACGATTTGAGTTGGACCGAATATCGATTGTGAAAGATTGCGGCTAGGAAAGATAAGTGAAAATACAATTGTCAAGAGGTTTGCAGTGAGAAGGACGGGAGAGCCAACAGAAGTCAAGGAAGTGCATGGACAGTTTAGAAGAGCTAACCGTCCGACAGCTACAAGCATTCCTGAAAAGGAAAGGATTGCAATACCGATACAAACTCAAGGCGGATTTAGTTGACCGGATACGTGGCGCTTGCGGTGACGTCAAAATAGAGGAGGTGGTGAATTCAACCAGCGAAAGCGAAGCAGACAACTCAGAAGGGCAGTCAAGCAGTAGAACGCAGGCTACGCCAAACTCATCTGGTACCAGAGCGGGAGACACGATGACCACAGATAATCATTTCGTGTTTAGAGATGTAGAAGAATCTCTGGAACACTTCACGGGGGAAACCGGTAAGAACGTTAAGAGGTGGATAAAGGATTTCGAGGAGATTTGTACGGTTTGCGGTTGGAACGAAGTTCAGAAGTATCTGTACGCCCGACGACTCCTGCGTGGTGCAGCTAAACTCGCCATCGAAGCTAAGACGGGGGTATGCAGCTATGAGGCATTGAAGGGCACACTGTTGGCAGAATTTCACGACCCACGGCCGGGCATCGACGTTCATCGTTCTTTGGAGGCCCGCAAGAAGCGTTCTACTGAGAGCTTCTTGGAGTATTTCTACACCATGCAGCAGATGGCCAGTGAGGGGAACATCGACGATCAGTCCCTTATATCGTACGTTGTAGAAGGGATACCAGGTGACGCGCTAAGCAAATCGATCTTGTACGACGCCACGTCAATTGAAGAACTGAAAAAAAAGTTGGTTTCGTACAAAAACATCCAGCGACAGACCACACACCAGAGGGCAGATAACAGGACATCCACAAGACTCGCGCAGCACGGATCCGCGAGGAACCCACCAACGGCAAAACGATGTCACAATTGTGGATCAGTGTCGCATCTGGCGCAGAGCTGCCCGGATAGAGGAAAAGGGGCGCGGTGCTTCAAATGCAACCAGTTCGGGCACATAGCCCCGAACTGTCCAGTAAAGCAGGAGGGAGCGTCATCATCAGGAGGGATAAGCCAGGTAAGGCGCATCGAATTGGATGGTAGCCACATCACGGCCCTCATTCATCAATCCTTTGCCAAAAGCCTCAAAGAAGCTAGAATCGAACGCGGAGGAATGATGCTTAAGGGGTTTGGGGCCCAGCCACGAAAGACGTTGGGGTCATGTTTGTTGAAGATGCAGATGGGATCCGAAGCACACTGGATACGGTTCCAAGTCGTCCCAAACAGTTGGATACCAGACAAAATCTTAGTGGGAAGGGATTTCCTGAAGAACGTGAATCTGTCGCTGAACCATGGAAAGCTCGAAATTGTGAAGGAGACCAAGAGAAAAACCTTCGACCTCGAGGAGAACGACGTCTTCAAAATTGAAATGGATGACAACAAATATCAAGTGGAAGATCAAGTGGACGATGAAGACTTCAAATGGGACATCGCCAAACTCGTTAAAGACTATTCGCCTAGAAAAAATACAGAATCCTGTATAAGCATGAACATTGTCTTGGAGGATCAGCGCCCAGTGTACCAGAAGCCGCGAAGACTGGCACCAAAGGAGAGAGAAGCAGTTAGCCGACAAGTTGATGAGTGGCTGCGCGAAGGAGTGATACGCCCAAGTAAATCCGACTACGCTAGCCCTATTGTGTTGGTGAAGAAGAAAGACGGTGCTTACCGATTGTGTGTCGACTATCGTCAGCTGAACAAGAAAATCGTCAAGGACAGGCATCCGCTCCCTTTGATCGAAGATGTTTTGGAGGCTCTGCAGCAAGCAGAGGTATACACCACATTGGACTTGAAAGATGGGTTTTTCCACGTGAGCATCGATGAGGCCAGCCGAAAATACACAGCCTTCGTTACGCCGGATGGCCAGTACGAGTTCACCAGGTGCCCATTTGGACTATCCACTTCTCCATCGACGTTTCAGAGGTTCATCAACACGATTTTCCATCAGCTGATGCGCCAGGGAATCGTTTTGGTCTATATGGACGACATTGTCGTACTGGCTAGGACCAAGGAGGAGAATCTGGAGAGGCTACGGATCGTACTTCAGCTGGCGGAAGAGAACGGATTGAGAATTAAGTGGGAAAAGTGCTCATTCTTGCAAAGGACCATCGAATTTCTGGGGCACATCGTCGGTGAGGGTGAGATAAGGCCGTCAAGAGACAAGATCAAGGCTGTTGAAAAGTATCCCGAGCCGAGCAACGTGAAAGCCATTCAGAGCTTTCTGGGACTTACTGGTTTCTTCAGAAAATTCGTACCAAACTATTCGGGAATCGCCAAGCCACTATCCGACCTTCTTAAGAGGGATGCTGCTTTTAAGTTTGGGGCAGACGAGAGATTGGCGTTCCAGACCCTGAAGGTTGTTCTGTGTGATGAACCGGTACTGAAGCTGTTCAACCCGAAACTGGAAACCGAACTCCATACTGACGCCAGTTTTGTGGGTTACGGAGGCGTATTGATGCAGAAGCATGATGGTCATTTCCATCCTGTTTTTTACCTGAGTTTCAAGGCAACCGACGCAGAAAGGAATTACACTAGCTATGAACACGAGGTCCTCGCCATAGTAAAATGTCTGCGGAAACTGAGGGTCTACTTGCTGGGACTAAAGTTTAAAATCATAACAGATTGTAAAGCGTTCCAGGCCACCATGCACAAAAGGGATCTCTGCCCGCGAGTCGCAAGGTGGGCAATTCTGCTGCAGGAATACGACTGTGAAGTACTGCATCGTTCGGGGACTGCAATGCGTCACGTGGATGCATTAAGTCGAAGCCCTTCGGTGTTGAGGATCGAGGACGGGTTGCTACACCGTATAAGAGCGGCTCAAGGTACGGATGAGTTTTGTAAGGTTATAATCTCGGTTCTTTCAGCAGGTGGGAGTTACCAGGACTACGAACTGAGACATGGCGTCTTATACAAGTTTGAGGAGGGGGCGCATCTGCTGGTGCTACCCAAGGCAATGCAAAAAGGAATCATCCGAGGAATCCATGAGAAGGGACACGTCGGTGCAGCCAAAGTCGAGGCGGTCCTCAAGCAGGACTATTGCTTCCCGAAGCGAGAGCGGTGCGTAGAGAAGGTGCTATCCAACTGCGTGACGTGCATTTTGAGTGCTAGGAGGAGCGGCCGAGCGGAGGGGCTCCTACACCCCATTTGAGAAGGGGGACACACCGCTGCACACATACCATGTGGACCATGTGGGGCCGCTGCCATCCACGAATAAGCAGTACAACTACCTTTTTGTGGTGGTGGACGCCTTCACAAAATTTGTGTGGATCTATCCCGTAAAGTCCACAAGGAGCGACGAGGTAATCCGTAAACTGGAACTGCAGAGTGACATCTTCGGGCATCCAACCCGCATAGTGTCGGACCGAGGAACAGCATTCACATCCAACGCCTTCAGAGAATTCTGTGAGAACAAGCAGGTCCAACACGTGTTGACGACGACCGGTGTACCGCGAGGAAACGGACAAGTCGAGCGCATCAATCGGACGATCATCGAAGTACTCGCAAAGGCCTCGATTGAAGACCCAACCAAATGGTACAAATTTGTGAGTAGGGTCCAGCAAATTCTTAATTCGACCCCTTCAAGAAGCACCAAGCGCAGCCCTTTCCAATTGATGTTCGGAGTGCCAATGAGATGCGAGGACGACCAACGATTAAGGAAACTGCTGGAAGAAGTCCTGCTTGACCAGTTCGAAGAAGGTAGAGGCGAATTACGCAGAGCAGCGAAGGAAGAAATCAAAAAGGTGCAAGCAGAGAACCAACGAACATTTGATAGGAAAAGGAAGATAGCCAGGCAGTACAAGTTGCATGATCTGGTGGCGATCATGCGAACTCAATTTGGCGTAGGACTGAAGTTACACGCCAAATACTTCGGGCCCTACGAAGTAATCAAAGTCAAGGGGCGAGATCGCTATGATGTCCGGAAGGTGGGACAGCACGAGGGACCCAATACAACTTCGACGGCGGCAGACTGCATGAAACCCTGGGTGTCTGAAGACAGTGACGACAGCGATGACGACAACTAGATCGGCTGGGGTCAGCCGATACACCAGGATGGCCGAATGTGGGGAATGAGTAAGCCGCAAGGGAGGGACCGACAGCAACGCTGAAACTGCAAGTCGACACTACGGACAAACGGACGAGCGAATGACCGAGGGCGATTGGAAATTGACACCAGCATGGATGAGCACGCGAATGACCGAACGCCAGCAGAAGCTACGATCAACACGAGTGGATGCCCAAACAAACACCGAAAAGTGGGTCAGGGTCTCGGGTTCGCTGTGTCGTCGTGTTGAGTCATCGCCGCCGGTGGGCATGACTCCGCACCAGCGAAGCGCTATAAAGGGCATAGGAATGCGGTAAGGAAAACAATGCCGCATAATGACTTTTGCCCGGGTAGCATTGTGGGTATCGGGAGTTCTGTTGGCTGGGTCGGTGGCCGGCGTCGTATGGAGGATGTGGAGCTGGTATCGGTTACTCAATACCCTGCGTGTGTGGGATCTATTTTGAGTGATCGATATAAGGAGACGGAATTCATCGGGAAGCAGTTCAGTCTTAGCAGTGCAGTCCAGTGAGGCAGTCGGGTCCATCCAGCGGTGCGGCGACCTTGAACTTTAAATAATGTTTTTTTAGAATCTTTTAATTTCTTTTGTAATATTTTTCTTCGTAAAATAAAAAAATCGTGGTTCAAATTAAATACAATAGGAGAAGTGTTTTCCTACATACATATGTGGTAATACTACACTCGTAGGAATTGGAGTATCTGCGGCATAAGTATCAAACAGCAAGGATGATAGTAAGCCTTGTGGAATATTTGCAGGTATCTTTTTTACTCGAAAAAAAAAAACAACATTGTTAAGGAACAGTGAACGGAATCGAAAGGTTATAAGTTTGCACACGAGGCCGTCATGCCAAAATGTGTCGAAGTCGACTTTTCAATAATCAGCAACACAAAGACCGTCGACTTCTTTTTTTGGACCGTTTGATAAATATTTTTATTTTTTGGTTCTAGATTCTCAGCCCCTATGTATTGCGAAGTGTGATGATTGCTTTGCATTGTTTGCCATTATGTTATTGATTGCGTGCTGTGTGACACATCGACCAGGTTCAGATAGGTAACATTGTTCTCGTTGGACTAAAGTCTTTCTTCAGCTTTTCTGATGCCCACTCACTGAAAATTCAACACTGTGGATTGTCATTCGGCTTCAGTTCTTGCACGAGCTGTATCTGGTAAGGTTTTAGACCAAGATCCTATCGTAAAATTTTCCAGGTAGTCGAGTAACGCAACTGCAATTACTACAAACGGCGTCGAGTAGACAAATCGCAGTCTTTCTTAACACTGACTAATACAGTAGCAACATTTTCCTCTGTAAATGTACAATATTTCCGCATACAAGGTAGGTGGCTTGATGTCCAGTTGCATAAAATTGCTGCGAAAACCGGTCACTATGGCTTAAATATTTTGCTTAATAGGTCAATTATGACGAGGGTAAAATGGTCGAAACATCTTTTGCAGAGCACGAAGATTGATAATAAAATGCAATAATTTGTAAATATTGTAAGAAAGCAGATCTTCCCACAGTGAAATGGCATTAATAACTGAGTACGGTCGACTTTGACGCTTGTCACAAATTGCCCATGAGTTGTCAAAAATTCAACAGTAAAAAAGCCAAACGGAAAAAAAATCACTACTTATAAGACCGGAGACATTCCTTTTGGGTCCCTATTTAGAAAACAGGGCCCAAGAAAAATTTAGAGAATTAAGGTAAGTGTGTGAATTGTCAGTTATTCCCAAGCAAGGAATCGATCTATGGTTATCAATTTATACATAAAATAGATCAATGATTTTTGTACTTATTTTTGCGTTTTCAGGTGTTCTGCTGTTTCAACACAGTGACACGGAACCAACTGGTTTTGGCCAGAGTTCTGAGATCATCGCTCTCATCTACCAATCTAACCTGTAGGGGTTGTCTTTGATTTCTGGCTGATGAAGCTAAAGCTAACCTTGTTTGCTGCATTGATAAAGATGCTAAAAGCCCAAGTCCTACAAATGGTTTGGTGAAGTCTGCTTTTGTTTATCTAAGACCTCTTTCAGAATACCTTCCCGTTTCTTTCCAAGTACTCTTGCAGCCGCACCCTCACATTTGCAATAACGCGTAAACTAAGAGCTGGTTCAATGGCAGCAGTTTCGCAGCGAATAATCCCTTTTAGGGCCTGAATTATTCGAGTATTGTTATTTATTGTAAATCCTTGACTTGAAGTATATCCATAAGAAATAGTCGCATGGTGTGAGGTCCGAACAGCGAGGTGGCGAGGGTATGTCTCCATACTTGCTGATCAATTTGTTTGGGAAAATCGCCCGAGATCCTAGCCGTGTGTGGTGGATCACCGCCTTGCTGAAATAGCGTCCTGTTGTTGTGGCCAGGTAACAGCTGCAGTTGCGGCAACAGAAACTCGTCCATCATTCGGCAATACATTTCAGCAGTGACTGTCTCTTGGTCACTGGTTGGTTTAAAAATAAGGGCCAATTACCCCTCGGGCAGAAATGGCACAGCATACCATCGTTTTGGGGCAATGTAAATGTTTTTGATGGCATTCTTATGTTGCCAACTAATTGTTTTTTTTAAATAACGTGCACAGTTGATTTTTTCATTCCCGTAGAGGCCGCAATCTTTCTTATGGATTCACGCGGATTTCGCATAATTTCGTTTCGAGTTTGAGGGACATGTTCCGGCGTAGCTGCTGATGTTAATGGTCCGGGAGGAGTTCTGTTCACCATTGTCAATTCTCACCACTATGAATGGAATAAAATATAGATATCATCCAAATATCAGCAACGGACATTTTTCCAGGACTCGATTCTGACATGGTGATTTTGATGACCCTTCTACACAAATCAGCAACAACTCGGCGTCACGAGTTTGCGGATTGTGTGCATAGCACCTTGAAAGCACATCGGCAATTGTTAAAAAATCCATATCGTAAAATGCTAGCCCTAAATTAATCGCATACATTCACAGCACAGATGTTAGTTCAGTGTGATGTGTGCATTCGACAAACATGATTCCGTTATTTCTTTCCCCTTATTTCTTGAACACATCTCGTTGGTAATCCCCGTGCAGTGTTCAGATTTGCTTGAATTCTGTTTTTTCTTTTTCAGAAACTTTTTTTAGAAGCTTAAGATTCAAATATCTAAAATATTGTAAATTGCAAAAACTGAAAATTAATAAACAAAACAACAAAAAATTAAGTACTTAAGGCTATCAACGGAATATAGGTCAATAATCGTTCCTATCGCTGAAATATCGTGAACGACTCTGAACTTAGTTTAAGTTCAAATCTACAATAGAATTTAATTACCCATTAACTGACGCCAGACTATCATTGTCAAAAAACATTAACACCTCCACCTTTCACCCGCCCTTTATGTCTAGACAGTTCCTCAGAACCCCCTCACAATGTCAATCCATTTTCCTATTTTCGATCAATATTTCAATAAAACCAAAAACAGCCTTCAAGTTGCCACCAGTAACAAAAAAAAAAAAACATTTTATGATTTCAAATTGAAATCTTAAAAGGATTACATTACTTTTCCGACCTTTTCCCATTCAATCGCTGTCACATCATTCCCTCCAATCGACCATTAAAGTAATTTCCATCGCAAATTAAAAATCAACATCTCAATAAATACATCCGTCCTGCGTTCCACATTCCACGTCCCTTTGGTCGTCCTTCGGTTGTGATCCAATTCATCGACATTAAGCTCAATTGAGCTTATAAGGCCAATGAAATGTGAATTCCCACAACTCACAAATATATCCCTCAGGCTGCCACCGGTCCCCGTTGCTGTTGTTGCTACTGATGACGAAAACGATGATGATGATGATCGTCATCATCGACGCCTTCGCAAACCATTACTCCAACACTCAAAGGACAGGCAAAAGGAAAGTGAAAAGAAGTAAAAAATCACTATCATACCGACTTCTTGGCACGCAACGTACATATGTATGTGTGTAGAGCCAATGTAGGTGGCATGAATTTTATGTCAGTCAATCACACTCATTGCCAGTATGTATACCTCAGAGTACAACTATGTTTCCCATTAATATGCATGCGGCCTGTGAGGAGTAAATAATTTTCCACCTCAGTAACCAATGCAATATCCTTGGGGGCACAATTTTTATTTATTCCATTCCATGCTTTTCGCTCTCTTTTAGATTTTCGAAAAAAAAAGAAAGAAATCGTTTACGGATGCACGGTGATTTCAGAGCTAAACATCCTGAATGGGATTTCCTATTTCCTTTGCGAGTCACTCTTAATTATAAATTGAAAATTGGTTTTCACAAAGCGACGGGTGCATCGACGGTTTGCCTCGTGCAGCTAGTTAATGTTTGTCTTAACAACAAAGGATTCATCGATCCTTTGCCTTCTTTGCTTGCGTTGTTATGGGAAAAGTAATCACCCGCCATGGCAGGAGAACTTTTGCTTACAGAGGACGATGAGTACAAATTTTGTTTTCTTCGAGGGGAAGAAGGAATTATGAAAGTGAGAATTTAAATTTACCTATTAGGGGCTATAATTTATTTCAGTAAGGACAACAGATTTTTCCAAAATTGTGTTATAAAGTGGAATCACGTGACGTCACGTTACGTTACGTGATATCACGTGACGTAACGTGATTTCATACTTTTCTGGTCATAACATCATATAAAACGTTTAACACCGACTTGCAATGACTTTCAATGTAATTCAACTGTAAGCAAATGTTAAATTTTCGTAATAAGTAAACTAATTCCCGTCGACAGGACGCATTGCTCCATGAAAAAGTTCCTTCCGCTACAACTCACATTGATTTCAAAAATGAACTTTAAGCAAAACGCAAATAACAGAAGAAGAAGAAAAAAAACCAAACCAAATGAAACGATATAAAATCAAAATGGAATGGAAATTTACGCTCACCACCCAACTGAACCCCATTGCTTCGTTCGCATGGTTTCGTCCTTAACAAAATTATTATCCTGCTTCAAGGGACGATAAATCAAACTCGCTACATTCCATTCCATATCGATTCCTTGTAGATTCTCTTTTTTACATTCACAAGAAGACATTCGAGTTAAGAAGAGAGGGAGGCAAGGAAAATGAAAAAAAAAATGGAAGAAATAGGAAACAGGAAAAAATCCTTAAATTGATATTTGATTTGTGATTTAATTTCAAAGTCGTGGTCTGGAATGTTCACGAGATCTGCTGCTGCTAGTGCTACCACTGCTGTTAGTGATGATGTCGGTGGTCGTTAGTTTCTTCTTTTCCATCCCCCAGGGAGGAGATGGGCGTGCTTTTTTCATCCTTTTCCAAATCATTTTCTTATTCGGAGACACATTCGGATTTGCACTGTGTGCATCCTTGGAGATTGATATAGAAATTCGTTCGGATGAAGACGTTTGGTGTCCGTGAAGACCTTGGTCGGTTGAGAAGCCGCAATCGTATTCGGCCTTTACTCTAATTGACATTCTCCTGCCCAAGTAGTAGTTTGGCTCAAGCATGCATGTTCCTTCGGGGATGTTCACCGTGTTTGTCCTTAGTCTGACGTGTGCAATTGAGGTCCGAAGGCAATTATGAATTTTAGTCGTCCCAGTGAACAGCATTTCGTCTGTTAACTGGTGGGAGTCATGTCGATGGGGATTGACTGAAGCTAGGTGCTGTAAGTTGGTATTTGCTCGATATAATTGCCAGCATCGTTGGATTAATGTTTGCTCAAGGATCTAATGAAATTCCACGTGTGTGACTTGACGAATGCCCTTGTGCGTGGCGCATTACTTCTAGCCTATATCGCCCGAAATCCTTCGACAATATACGATTGTGATAATTCAACCAGCCCCCAAAGCTATCACATTTAATTGTCCAACATAATTATCCAGTCGGTTATTAGGCCAACTCCCCGACCAGACACTGAGGAGAAGAGAAAGGGATCTCAAAAGTATGTATGAAGCAGAGAATTACGATGAATTGCTATGGGGCGGGGAAGGATAAACGAGGGAAATCCTCAACACACTCGCATACGGTAAAGGATGGCGAAGCTATTTAATTAACCAACATCGCTCCAATTACAAATTCAGTGTGCTGCTCTTGGGTACTTGATGCTCTCGGTGGCTGTTTCCTATCTGCCGACTACTGGTCGGGTTCTGTTTACTGTTGCCTCAGTAGTTTACACGAAACGAATCTTCGTTCACGACTTTTGTACTTCCTCCTTTGCTGGTCGTACTCAAATGCATCGGATATGAGGGTTGAAGTACAAGAATATAAAACGTTGGTCTGTTGGGTCTCGCTGGTATGACAAAATATCTGAACGGCGGTTGTAGAAATTGTCGGGTGCTGCGAAACGTCTTTAGTAACGGCCTGTTCATAAAGAAAGTGCCGCCGTGGGGTAAGTGGGTAGTGGAAAGGTGATGATAGTGCACAAGGCAGACAAGCAGCTGAATAAAGTGAAATATTTCCCAAAAGGATAACATTTTCCTCCTCTTGTTGTTTCAAGCAATGGCTCTTTGGTAACGAACAATGGTGCCGCGAAGGGCTTTTAGGCAAATCTGATAAGCGGAACTTGTAGTAATGGATCAACGAATAAAGTTGGAATAGAGATCCCTTAAGTTATCCATTGAGAAAGGGGTGTGTTCATTAAGCTGCGACTTTTAGGGGCGGCTTTATAGGTTACTTAAGGTGGTCGCCTTAAATGGTGACCATTCAAATGCAAAACTCACTGTTGGAATGAAGTTAAATAGATGCACAAAGTCTGAAATGGCGTGGAGTGTGTTCAAAAAATAATGAGCATGTTGAAATTAATCCGTTTTGGGCGATTTTTTGTTGTTGTTGATAAGGTAAATGTCGAAATAATGAAATTGCGCTAACAATCTTATTAACGATTCACAGGGAATAGTGGATGTTTTCAAGCAGCATTTTCAGCGGCTGCTTAATGAACATGGATAAGAAACAGTGGTAATGGGCGAAGAGATCCCGCCTCCAGTCGAAGAAGTTGTCCCTTTTCCCAGTATTGAAGAAGATGGTATAGCTATTAAAAATCTGAAGAACGACAAGGCCGCACGCTCGAATGGAATGCCATCAGAGCTCTTCAAAGCTGATGGCGATGTTCTGGTAAGGAGCATGCACCAGATCATCAGTTGAATTTGGGAGGATGAATCCATGCCCAACGACTTGAATATCAGCTCTATATGCCCCATTCACAAAAAAGGCGGTCCTGCCTCTTGCAAAAACTATGGACGTATTCCTGCTCAATGGCGCTTACAAGATCGTATCCAGTGTATTGTGTGAACGTCTAAAACCGTTTTTCACCGTACTAATCGGCACACACAAGTGCGGCTTCCGGCCTGACAAATCGACTTTAGACCAAATCTTCAAGCTGTGACAAATTCTGGACCAGCGAGTTTTAAATCATTTTAAACCACTTTTTTTATCAAATTTGAAGTCGCATATGACAGCATTCATCGCAAAGTCTTATTTGACGCGATGGCCGAATTCGGCATCCCGAGAAAACGGATCCGAATGTGCCAAACCACGCTAACAAATACTTGATGCACCGTGCAGTTTGGCCCCAGAACCTCCGACTCTTTTGAAACGTGCACCGGATTTCGGCGAAGAGATGCGCTGCCATGCGATTTCTTCAATCTCGTGTTGCTTTATCTTGCACAAATCGCTCCAGTTGCTGGGCTACGCAGACGATATTGATATTGTTGCAAGTACCCAGCGCACCATTGTTTAAGCGTTCACGGCGGTTGAAGATCAGGCTAAATGAGCTGCTCTTCACATCAATGAGGAGAAGACGAAATATATGCTGTCGACAAAAAGGCGGTCCGTCACCCCTCACCTAGGACAAAATAAAACGATCTACAGCTATAATTTCGAGGTTGTGAAGGAGTTCATATAGACATAGACGCAAACATAAGCCCCACGAATGACATAATAGTGGAGATCCCGCGCAGAATCACCCTCGGCAACCGCTGCTACTTCGGCTTGTTAAAACACTAATGTCAAAATTCCTGTCCCGAAGAACCAAAGTTATGCTCTATAAGACTCTTATCCTGCCAGCCCTGTTATATGGAGCCGAAAGATGGACGATAAGCAGAACTGCAGAGCCTATCCTTGGTTCCTTCGGCGGAAGAATTTTGCGACGGATATTCAACCCGAGGAAGGCCAATGGGGGAGAAGACATAACCACGAACTCTATGAGCTGTAAAAAGATGTAGATATAGTCCGGAAAGTTATAAAAGGTCGACTACAATGGCTCGGCCACATCGAGCGCATGGATACCAAGACCAAGTGATCGCGTACGTAAGACAACTTGGTCTCTCCGACTGGAAGTAGCGTGCCTGGAACAGCCAAGGATGGAAAGCTGTATTAACTCAGGCCAAAAGTAAGTAAGTCTAGTTGAGAGTGTGCCTAAAAACCCAGATCATTTCCCCACGATCAAAATAATTGGGCCAATCTAACCCGAAAACTGAACCTAGCATACCACGAACAACTCAGTAATTCTGTTGATTGGAGGCTCAAAATAAGTGATCAAGATTTTTTACAAAAAAAAAAAATATATTCCGAGTGGCAAGTACCGACTATTTGAAGAAGGGAAAGAGGGGGCAGTGCTATGCTGATTCATGAGTTCGATTGGGCTCATGCGATTTGATATCATTAGACTTTTGCTTCTGGAGCCATGTTGATATAAAGGTGTTCGCCTTTCTAGTAACAATGTACGCACCTAGAGTAAATATCGAAGCTTTTATTCGTGAAATACTGTGAAACTTTCCTTTACTTTCAAGGAATGACTATTTGTAGGCAGAGTTGGGACCCATATTTGACACTAATTGTATTCTATTGCTCACCTCAGAGCTTGTATTTAAAGTTAAGAATTATAGTTATAATCGTGAATAAAAGCACATCGTCGAGAGAGTTAAATGCCATCTTTAAAAATCGGGCTTCAAAAGGATTTTACGGATTAGACGATTAGCTTATGACATTCAATGGGGACTGTTTTCGAGAAAAGAACGTTGACATAAAGAAAGAAAGAAATTTCGACATTGTTGATTAGACTTTTTAGCGCATAAATCACTAAGGCTTATCATTCAAAACCTTTAAGAAGAATGGGAGTGGGTTTTGGTGTATCTCTACAGAGCCCGTCTTATAGCAAAATCAGTTTTCATAGTTAGTTGCCCACTTTGCCTTAAAACATCATTACCATACCCAGTGGATGTTTACCATTTTTAGTTAAGTCGCTAATAAGTTGTGCAGATTAATAGAAAACGGTGCTAACAACTAGGTTACCCCATTCAAAGGTTTCTTAAGCTTAGACCAAAACACAGTTTTAGATTAATCTTGAAGGCTTGCCGTCCAGAGCTAGCTAGCCCTCGATTTAACAGTTTAAAAAAATCATAAATATGTCATTAAGCAAGTCATATCCTAAGAATTCGTTTCTGGAAAAATATCGTGCCTCGTTAAAGTTTCATGATTCCAAAAGTTGTTCTAAATTTTGATGGACAGCTAGCCACCTTCTCTGCTTTTAATAATTCGCATTTAAGGTTATTTTGACATGGTGACCCAAGAGTCTTAATAAAATCTTAAACTGTCAAAGAGGCATGTGGAATTCTTATGTTTCTATATAAAGTCTAGATCCACATTAGCAGGCAAATCATGTTTTCATGCCAAAAACTCACTTTTCATACATTTTATTCCAAAAATCAGAAGTACCTCAGAAAACATTGTTGGCCCCACTGTTAATTTGGTTATCTTGTAAAACTGTCGCTATATTTCTCGCCGCGGTGGAAACCTTTTTGCGGTCCAACACAATTCACTGACATGGCGATAACTAGAGAAACAATAGAACGCGATGGCACAGAGCTGCATGAACCAACGAATTTTCTATATCAGCATCAGTATCGTCGTTGCTCTTGTTATCATCTTCATCTTCATTGTCCTCGCGGTTGCCAAAACAGAAAAGGAAGGGGCAAGGGAAAAAATACAAAAGACGGCTTGGCGCCTGGTTATGCCTCCATTCCAACTGTCGCCCTCGTCTCCTCGGTAACAGACAATTTCCAAGCATTTGGAGCATGGTATCTTTGCCTCCATCCAGGAAGGGAAATAATGGATTACACTTTTCGCAAGGAAACACTGAAAAGGACACTGTAAGGTGCACTACACTGCACTGATAATCGCAAGGAAGGATTGTGGAAGGATTTTCGCTAAAATACCGCAGGAGTTCACTCCATAGCGGAGGGAGTTGAGAGAAATGGACGCGGGGAAAATATGACTGGACAAGCAACCCGAAGAATTGTAAAACATTTAAAGAAGATAAGAAGATCCTTTCGTCCTTTTGTGTTTGACGGCAGTGCAGCATAGGAAATGATAGCGGAGAGCAACAATGTTCATCACTTAGAACTCCCATCTGTGGCATTTGCTTGCTTGTCTGATGATAGCGATGTGTTCCGAGTTATTTCGAGGAAATGTCCTGTGTGTGTGGGTAGGACTCCACGAGGGATTCATAGAATTGTCTCACTAATTAAATGAGGAAAACAAAAGAAGGAAATAAAGACAAACAGTGAAAATGGAGTGGAAAATGACTACAATGTGCAGAGAGTAATAAGGACTTTTACCACGAGTGGGTGCTGCAATGTAAGCTTAATCATAAAATGAATGGGAAAACGAGCGTAATATCCTGTTCTATACATGGAGTTATTACGAGGACGTGGAATAAGGAAATAATTAGTCTTTTTTATCCTTTACTGGAATGCCCCGGGTTGATTACCATTCAATTATTAGTTTTTTTTCGTGTCCCTCGACGATCTCAGGGGTCTGAAACACTAGTTCTTGATTTTCTTACTAATGATGCTGGGACGCAAGGTAACGACCGATATCTTCCTTCTGCTGCTTCTCATTGTTTTTTTTTTTTTTTTCATAAAGACTGACTCAATTTTAGGCTGCTGATTTTACAATTACAGACCAAGAAACCTTGGTCAGTACTCCCTTCCTTTCCTCTGAGGATGACCACAGAAAAAATGGAATTGCGTGTGGACACTGACTGTACGCGGCTACAATGTGGTCTAGTCCCTTCCCTTTCCTATCATCCAACGTTTGAGGTGACGAAGAGCTCATTCTGATCGAGCCTAAATCATCGTTACTCTGGCAATTGCAGCCGAAGCCTTAACCTACACTAGAAGTCGCTCGGCTCTGAATTCTCACATTTCAGCTAGAGAACAGGTGATATCACAGACCAACCATTTGAATCTGGCACCCACGACTTAGACGATTTCCGACTCTCTGGTAAAGTGCTTTGGGGCTCGCACCAATTTTAAAGCTTTTCTTTACGTAAGCCGAACGAAATCAAATACTGTTCTTAGATGGGATCACCTGCAGAACATAGAGCCCTGAATCGAATACTTAAAAGCTCAGTCTCCGACCCAGCTCTGCTTTCTGAACTCTTCTTCGGTTTTAATTCTGATTACTACTCTAAAAATCGCCTGACAGTAATGCACGGCACAAGATCTGTCTGTCTCCTTGGCCACTTTGAACCACTCTTCCCTATTCATTTGAACTCAGTTTGCGCTTGGAGACATTAAGGAAAGATTGATGACCTTCTCGAGCTTCGCATCGGAGGTCCAAATTTGTCTTTCGAGAGGAATAGTTTCTAGCACCTTATTTATTACCTTTCGGGCGTCGTAGTAAGTTTTGAGACGAACCAAAGCTAAATAGAGCTTCGAAGAAAATGATTCAGGCGACTTGGGAGTTCTCCAGTGCATGGGAATAAGGGATATGTGCAAGGGCCTTGAGGAACGGTCTGCGCCTCGGCCTGGCCTCGGTTCTAAATCAGCCACTTTGCCCCAGATTGTCACTCTCGTTGGGCCATGTTTTACAATCTGAAAAGTCATCACATTCGACATGCCCGGCGAATGGAAGTGAGCTGCTTCAAGCACTTTTACAGCTACGTCTCTTCGAGATAGACTGAGGCAATCCATGTCGACGAATTTTGGGCCTTTGAGATTTCTTAATATTCCTAATGTTTCAGTGACGGGAATTGTGGTATAAAGATCGGTGGCGCAAAATTAATAATCCAATTTTGTTTTTGAATTATTTTTTACTAAATAAAAAAACAATGATTCTGAGTAATGAAAATCTTTACATGGATCTTTATATTTTTTTTTTTGTTAAGTGGAAAAGATGATATCCGTCAAGTGGTTACCGCCAGTGTCGATACACCGTTTTATCGCATTTTTCATGACTTTCCGCAAGATTTCCGGTGATAACTGTTCGCATTCCTATCGAATATTTTCCTTAAGAGCTGCAATTGTCTGAGGCTTGTTGGCATAATCCCGCGACTTCAAGTAGTACCAAAGAAAAAAGTATGGGCTATCCTGCTGGCCATGCCAAATCGCCAAAACGGGAGATTACGCGACAAGGAAACGATTCCTTCACAATATCCATTGTGGTTCGTGCTGTGTGTGCGGGTGCACCGTCTTGTTGAAACCAAATTCTCACCAAGCCCCGCTCATCCAATTCCGGCAGTCAGAAGTCGTTTATCATGGCCTTGTAGCGTTCGCCAGTAACACTGATCGTATTGCCGACAATCCTCAAACAAATACGGTCCAATCACTGCTCCCGCGTGAACGTAATTCTTTCACTAAAATTCGCTGTATGGTCTGTCAAATGATGCCCAATTGCGTAGCCCGTCGTTTGGTTGATGTTTCTTCATTCTCAACGACATCGGTAGACACACCAGTGATATTTTCGGCCGAACGACCAGTCCGGTGACGGCCATGCCCTGCCTATGGTCTCCTGTGGTTCCAGTCTGTTCGAGTCTAATAGCTAAGCGCCAGAACATTTGCCCAGTTGGCGCGACACGAACAAGGAATCGACGCCGAACTCTACGAGGCATCCACCAGTGAGATCCTATCCAAATCGCCAGTTGATGTCAGCATTCCTGATGTAGCAACAACATGAGCTGTCCATACTAAGCCAGAATGTGGATCTAGTGTGGCTGATTCTTCTTTGCTAGGAACCTCTGCAAAACATAAATAAGAAATGGTGTTTTCCCTCTTCGGATTCCTGAAAACTGATTTTCAAATCCAAAAATTGCTGGTGAATCCGCAGCTGTTCCTTCTCCAGATGCTTCTTTATGCGACGGTTTCGATATTCTCTAGGCTTTTCATCCAGTCGTTTATCAATTCGTAGACCTTCGGCTCAACAGTCGGTGACGATTACCATTGCACCACGACCACCCCATAAATTCACTTCAAAATTCTTACTATTTGTGTGCATTTCCAATATAACACCTCGATGACATGGAAACAAAAGAGTTACTGTGAACTACAACCAACGCAATTTCAGTCGAATCTCCCAAAAAAATCTATCTTGGACAACCACCCCCGGAGAGTAGTGAACGAACATCATCGACACAAACCATCTGCACCCCGTCCAGGTTGTGTGACAAACATCAAAAGAGCGTACACTCTTCAACCTGCACGAACCATATAAAAAAAAAAATCAATTCGTAGATGACAAAGGCTTCATTATCATCCTGTCTATATCGATTCTTAGCTATTCATTCCCGTGGTCTTCTTCCGCAACGGGCGGTGCCTGATGACCACCTGGCAAATCACCACCATCACGGAGTATCATATCAAAAAAGTCGTTTTTTCATCCGTAGGAATCTCAATCAAATTGCCATAATTCCCTTGCTGTCAATTCACTATGACAATTCCAGATCCGATTTACATGTTTTTATTTTGTTTGTCCTTTTCCCCATTGTGATAATCCCTTGATGGAGTTTGTTTGTCAGGAAGTGAAAAAAAAATCCTTTCACCCCGCATCAGTGTGCAATAAAATATTTTTGCATGGAAAAAAAAACCAAACAACACACGAAAAGGACATCAAAAAGGACTCGAATTCATTGGAGCGAACACGAGCTACCAAAACGTTACATATACATGGTATATCACCACCCGCTCCTGGTATATCGCAGTAAATAGTGTTTATCGTTTTCAAAGGTAGGAAGGTATGGAGCTGTATCACTGATGTGCCATTCAACTGTCTGCTAACGCTGTCGTTATTATTGAAATGGGTCACGTGAACAAAAATATTACTGAAGTGCTTCCTTCCGTCACATATGGTGCGCATAGTCAGGTGGTCCTTTTGCTGCTTGTCGTTATCCTTTCTATTTATATTGTCATTGCGAGGTGCTGTAGGTGTATTGCTTTCAGTAGTGTTATGAAAATTGAAAATTTCTTGAATGGAAAGCTATATTGGAAATATGCAGTCGATTGTGAGAATTATGATACAAGGTGTCTTCGATGGTAGTCACTTGTGAGCTGAAGGGATGCTTAGGGGCTTCGGTGGAGTGGAAGATTTGTTTGCTTTCGGTTGGCATGATATTGGTCGTGGAAATTGAAAAGGCGGAGACAGATAGAATCGATGGTTATTGCGTGTCTTGGATCTAATATAATTGAGAAACAGATGACGAATATTTATAATGAAAAAGGCTCTTCTGTGGGAGCTCTTTATGGTGAACCTTATTGGGTGGTTCCTCTTTGATGTGGGGTAACTTTATTGGGACTTTTTGGCATTAGGGGAGAGTTTAAAATCTTCCACATCTGCAAACGTTGTTATTTCGGATTCATATCACCTCTATCGTCCATCTTTCATTCGCGTCACTAACTCACTTACTCCTGTCGTTCTGTCGTCCTCGGCAACATGCGGACAATGACAGGAACTCGTTTGGTTGGTAACCTAGAAACGATGAATTTTCTATCCAATTATGCGCCAACGGTCGCTCACAGATAATGCCATTTCACCGGAATGGCAGACAATCTACTCATACACGCATATGTATGGCTATCTACCTCATGTACATGTCCATCTATCCCCCTCGAATTAACCGTAAATGATCAATTCATCTCTCCATTGACCACAAGGATGCAATTTATCATTCGCCGTTGTTGTTCTCTGTCTCAGCAATCAACCACCCTATCTCCATTCTCGTTCTCCGGTCACATCACCACCAAATTCCGTTTTCATTCACAGCAGGTGCCAGGCTATTCCATTCTCAATGCTTCATTTCCAATTCGGTCTCGAAAATTGTCGGCCAATGGACCACGGGCAACGAACACCCCAATACCCAGGCAAAGTGTCGACAAGACCATTCCAAACACTATTACCGCCACCGGTACCACATTTCATCTGCAGATCAACTAACTCCTGTCACGTCGTGCCATTGCTTGAACCATTCGTCCAACTAAATCAGCCAACCAACGACAACGAACCGACAGGATAACAATCTTAGTCATTCGAATGCGGTAGTATGCTTATCACCTGCACATACACCCCCACAATCGACCAGTGTACCACAAGATTTTCTGTTAAGGACAAAACGTCCATTGTTGCTGCTGCTCCGAACACCACGACCGACCGAACTGGACAGGGCGTTAAAGAATGTCTTGCTTCCATTGAAACTTTCGGAAATTTAACCAACATGCAATGCAGTTGAGGCAAGTTCGCATATCCAGAGAGAGGTAGGTCGATTCTCGGCTTTTCCAGGATTTTCAGAATGAAGAAACGTAAACAAATTTTCGTCGAATTTCCCTCTATCCAAGTCGTTGCAGCAGAATTCTGTTTTTTGCTCCTAGATGGGTAGACATAGTGTTCGGGACGATTTCGATCGGATTTCGTACGGAATCGACAGTTTTTTGAATTAAGGAGGATATGGGATACCGAGGGGAGTATAGTGGCCTGTTATTAGGCAAGAATAGAAGGAACAGAGTGGAGATGAAAAAATGTTGTTTCTCGAAAAGTGTGAAGGCGAGACTCACCATCTGGACACGGTAGTGAAGCCAAGAACACGTGGCATATTTATGATCCTATAACACAATCACCGGACTCAGAGGGAGAACCGTGGGCGAAAAGCGTTGCGAAATACAATTTCGATGTTGCCGGAATTCGAACCTCGTGGCATCAGTGTCCAAAGAAAACGATTGACTTCCGAGAATGAACTCTCGAAGAAGTTTCAAGTCGGAATTTTCCTACATTTAACTGGTGCTTGCAACTTAGTACTTTCTATTCCTCTAGGTGATGTGAGAGTCTTGGGTGAATTTGGGCCTGAGACAAGATCTGTTTACATCCTTTCGGCAGTTGAAAACTCCGAAGCTATGATCTTAATATAGCTATACCATTTTACAGGCTTCATCGGAAGACGACGATGATACGACTTGCGGAAAGTGCGACAGCGGACACATTTCGGCCTATATCGAATGGTATAGTGTCATATAGGCTCATCCAACAAGGGGTGTCATATTAACTCAATAGAAAAACGAAACATTTTTAGATTTAAAAAGAGAATTGAAAAATGATACGTATACGCCCCGTAGTACGAGAGGTCGCCAGTGTCTTCGAGCTTCCAGTACTTATTTCTCGACGTGCACATGTTGCAGGAAGATGCTTTGTATTCGGGCATCTTCACATGTTACGTGGTTCCTTTAGGTCAAACTCTTTTACAGGGCTTGCAAGGGAGGAGACACCAAAAATAGAAAAATGTTACGCATACGCCCCGTAGCGCGAGATGTCGGCAGTGTCTCTGAGTTCACAGTGCTTATTTCTCGACTTGCATATGTTGCAGGAAGTTGGCTTGTATTCAGGCTTAAACATTTCATCCGTATGTTACGTGGTTCCTTTAAGTAAATCTGGGCATCATGGCAATATTTGAGTTTTGAAAGTTCAATAATGCGGTACAATTTAAAATGACACCTCCTATTGTCATTTTGGTATTTTTGGTTTGTTCGCACCCTCACACCTGACTATAACAAGAATAAGAAAAGGGCCTTCGATGTCCATCGTAATATCATCCACCTGCCAAGTCTGAATCTGAATCTGTTTTCAGATAAGGAACTTTTTAAACAACTTTCGCCTAGAAGTCAATCCAGCTCGCGTCTGCTCGCACGATTGGGTTATCATGTCTAGAAATTTAAGCTCATATTCTGCCTAGAAGCTCCTAAAACTCATTGCCGGTGTGATCGTCCAGCTCCTCTTTAAGGGCATCGATGTGGATTTTAATGAAATACGAGGGTGGTCCGATAAGTACTTAGCCTCACCGCCAGATGGCGCCAGTATCGCAAGAGCCACTTACGATTCGACGCCGAATTGAAGAAAAAACGGCCCCACTTGACGAAGAAAAAAGTGCTCTTTCACCATGATACCGCACCGGCTCACACCTCCGCCCTCGCCACGGTCGAATTGGGCTACGAACTGCTGCCCCATCCACCGTATTCTCCAGATTTGGCCGCGTGCGACTTATTTTTGTTTCCAATCTTGAAAAAGTCACTCGCCGGGCAGAAATTTCAGTCGAATGAGAAGGTCATCGCCCTACTTTGGCCTACTTTGCCGACCTTGAGAAAACGTAGTTTTCAGATGGGTTAAAGAAGTTGGAGCATCGCTGGGTCAAGTGTATCGAGCTAAAAGGAGACTATATTGAAAAATAAATCGCCATTTCTCCAAAATTTTTGCTTTTCTTTAGTAGGCTTATCGGACCACCCTCGTAAGGTCACTCCAAAATTCATGTTCTGTGTTTGCGTTTCCAACATAACACCTTAATGACATGAAAACAAAAAAAAAGGAAACTACTGTGAACTACAACCAACGCGACAAATTCAGTCGAATCTTTCGAATCATATCTAGGACAACCACCCCCGAAAGTAGTGAACGAACATCTTCGACACAAACCATATGCACCCCATCCAGGTTGTGCATATCGAGGCTGGATTTTGCTCTCCATAAATTCCTTGAAAGTTGCTTTGAAATAGATGACCCATGGCATAGGGCTCCATATTGTTCAATAGTTTTAGGCAGAAATTACATTAAGAAGATTCTTTGATTTTCTTGCTACGAGGTTCAGAACGGCATTTTTCTATTTGGTCATCTGTTGTTGACTTTTACACCACGTATAGGTATTAAGACGGTATAAGGTTCAGATTTTCTCGGGTTTTATCAGGGCCTAAGCATACAGTCTCCAATTAATCTCTATATTTTTTTTCTAATTCTTTCCTTTCCAACTCGAATAGAATTGGTTTAATGACTACAAGTCTTAGAAGATATGAGATTGACACCGTCTTGGAAGACCTGCCAAGGTGCGTTTCCTAGTGTAGATTAAACTTTATACCCACATAGTGATTGATGTTTTCTGAATTCATTGTTAGGAGTATCTTCGATAGCCATGAAGTTCGCTAGATAACGATAACCGAGTAAACTGGCACCAAGTTGCCAGTTGCCATTATACGTTAAGGAAATAATCGGAGACTACCATCGTGGCATCAAGAGAAACCGCTCAAGGAGTGATCAGATTTTCACTATGCGACAACTTGGAGAAAAGGAATTTCAAGGTCTATAAATCGATCGAACATCGATCAGGTCCCTGTAAGGCTGGAAATACCAAAAATGTTGATGATAAAGGACGAAGCTGAAAAATTCGAGATAACCCACGGGCAAGTACAGTCCTCTTCTTTTTAATTTGGTGCTGAAAATTATTTTATGGTAAAATGGCAATATATATTGTATATAACTGATCTTAACTTTTGTCACAAGTTATGCGAAAATTGCCAAAAATAGAAAAATGAAAAACCGAACAGTAAACAAACCACCCTCTTTATTCTACTGTTTTATTGTGTTTATTGTATACTGTGTGCCAGAGTGACAACAGACATTTAAGTTTGTGGAATTCGAAACCCATGTGATCGGCGTCAAAGGCCAGAATAAATACCAACCACCCAGTAACCTTGTTGAACACTTCCTGACCATAAACATCGTCAACTCCTACTACAGCGTTTCACCCCCGCCGTGAAGAATAAAGGAATCAACATAATAACCTGCCAATCCTGGGTAAGCCTTGTACAAAATATTGCTGATGATCCGTTAATCTATGAAAAATAGGCAGCAGAAGGTACCCCATGCAAGCTCAGAATGTCATGTCATTAAAGGTCTATTTATGGATCAACTCAGGCTATGACTTTTCGATCATAATTCTAATCATTTGACCCTGTGAATCTTTCATCTCGAAATTTTCATTTCAAAAGATCAGAACAGGGGATTACAAAGCCTCACATAAATTCAAAATTTTGTTCAACTAACCGGTTCAGTCGGCAAAGTCCGAGCACAATTTAAGGTGCAAGTTGCCTTCATTTTACTTAACGAAGTTCAAAAAGTCATAAAACTGACATTGACCACCACACTATTCCTTCATGCGTTACTTTGATCAAAGGACACAGCCTTCGGAGCAAAAAATAAAAAAAAAACAAAAAACTGCAAGAACAACATATCCCGTTGCAACTTTTTCCGAAAAGTTCACCAAAACTCTAGACAAACTTCGACCATTAACCAACCCTAACCCCATCCATCCAGCGCCTGTCATGACTTTTCAATTTGACTATTCCCTGCTAATGGAACATGAAAACGGGTCCAAGGACCAATTTTAACTGAAATGCATTGCCCGCACACATGGATCATTAGTCGCTCGCAAAGGATCCACTTTCGGGACAAAGTTAAGCAACCGAATCGGTACAAACTTTCTATCCTTCTGTTCTCGCTTGATATCCCTTCATCCTATCCACAATTGGAATCAGTCGTAAATGGGAAATTCATCTCACGTGAAGGGGATGGAGAGCTTGTTTGTTTGGTTCCCATTGGATCGAAATAAACTTTCGTCCATAACTCATGACTGATTGCGTCCGTCAGTCATGTTAATCAAATTTATTTGCGGGACTTATCAATGCAGGATCTGTCATTGGCTTAATTGGATTACTTGCGCATATGTTCACGCTGTCGTGGACAAACGGATAGTATGCAGCTGCGATTGGTGCTTGTGTTTCGAGGCAACTTCGTAAAACTTTGTGACAATATTCGATAAAATCTCTTCGCTGCATGTTACATTCGCTGACAGGATAAATCACGCTGCATGGATAATGGGGGGAAGGATTTCATATTTCAAATAAATTTGACAGCTTCCGAAATCGGTAGTTGGAACAGTGACAAAAACTGACAGTCAACGAAAGAGTGCGAGGGCATGGGGAGGATGGCAGGGTGCGAGTGAATGATGCGCTTGCAGTCATAGGACTCGTCATTCATAGTCGAGTGTTCGGTTTGATGTAGTCACAACGAACAGTTGGGGTATGCTCTACAATGTCGCAGTTTGACTTTTTTATGACGGGGTGCTATCTGGTTTCACATCGGAAGCAACCTTCGGCCTTCAAAGCTGATGACTCTTTTAAAAATTCTTGATATTACCGCAAGCATGACGCGGAAATAACATCCTTGGAATGAGGGCCCATTCTGAAATGTATTGGCACTCATTCCACATTGCATGACCCACCACCCGATTGAATCGATTGCAAGAAACAATCCCCCAAGGACTTAACATTCGAATCAGTATTCAGCAATCAATCAATCAATCAGTCCTCCAATCTACCATTAATTCACGAAAATTTATTGTATATTACAAGTGCGTCATTAAATTACCACAATGAAATATGTTCCCGAGTGATTGCTGACCCCCGTTTACGCCTGTTCGTCCCTGATTATGGGACTAATAGTCTTCATCGCAAGCAATTGAATGAATGACGAATGCCATTTGTTATTCATTTATTCAAATGTCACTGTGGATGGTATGCTTTATCTCTCTTTTGTATTGGTCCTGTGCAATGGTCCGTGGAATCCTTTCGGCAAAGTGTTATCGTTCCATCGTGACAGGACATTGTAGTACTCGTATTACGGTTTGGTGGCGAAAAGTAGGTTATCTACTGATTGACAGGCTTGGGACTAGAATCACATTATTCGATGCAAAACGCTTTAACGGTAATTGAAAGCAAACATTGAACCGGCCATGGAACCTAGATATAAAGTCAATCATTTGCATTTAAGAACAAGAGGGTGTTGCTGTGGGTGGGAGCTATTGGAATGCAAATCTAAGGATAACAAAGGTTTCGATTGATGGATGGTGTCTGACGTGAGGTGGCCATGGGAAAATTTTCGTTTGACATGCAACTGACCTGGGAGCTTTGTGTCGACGGGGTGTTGTTGTTTCATTATGGAAGTGTCATTGTTTTTCATTCGCTTGTTGCCAGGGCCTGTGGACAGTTTAACACTAGTCGTCATAAGGATCGTCCTTAGAGGGCGTATCAGAAATGGTTGAGGGAATTGCTATTACAACATCGTCGAAGGCCAATGTATGGAACTACTCACTGGGCTATGACTATTTCTGGCGGCTTTGCCCCTCTGGTCAATATCAAATCTTAGTCTACGTCAGAAAACGTCAACCACTGTCCTACACGTTTGTCCTTATTCCACTTCCTAATTGAAAGCATTGTCCAGCCATAACCCTCCGTCAGGCACCTCCGCCCCCTAATCCCATTAGAGGTCATTTAGCTTCCGCTCCAAATCCTTCCGCTTGCACATTTCGCATACTACTGCTTCCAATCCGTCCGAAAAGATAAACTAAAAATTTGCATTTCCAAAGCCATCCGCTAACATTCCACTCTCCTTCTCACTTACTCTCATTATCCCGCTCCTCTGTCCATCGACGTGGTCATCGTCATCATCATAGTCGCTGTCGAATCTACATGCCATGCTGCCGTTCTTGATGAATACTAACTCAGCCACCTTCACTACAAATAGTTTATGGTCCATAACTTTTAATCATATCCAAGGATATAATTACCTTAGCATCCTGCTCCTCGGCACACACGTGGACCACACGTACCACGCGGCAATGACCTAATTTTTTTTAAAACCTTCGGTTAAAATCCCTTTGACTTAGTACAATCTCCAGCGTTGCAGAAGAAATACGGCGGCTAAGCTACGATATGCGGACGGTATTCAGTCCAATAAAACCCTAACCCCGAACGGAAGGTTATCATCTTTTCGTGGATGTTTGCTATAGTCCACCAGTGCGGAGAGCACGTCAGTTGAAAATTGGAAAAGTTCCGGGACTTTTAGCATGGGGCATGACCTACTATCGCCGCGCGGACCGAGTAGATCCCTGCTCATCCGGTGTGTGTTTTCATTTACAAAAGTCAATAATGATGCAGTCGTGGAGGATCGCGTATGTGGGGGATGTAGCCTGAAATGCAAATGTGTTTACATACTTCGCGCGGTGATAGCGATGATGACGATGATAGCGAGTACCATGACCATACGGATGGGACAGTATACGAATTGGTGCAAATGTTGTTGTTATGTACCGGAACCACGCATCAGGATAATGGATTCCTGATGCTGTAGGTCGGACACAGATGTTTACTATGCCCTCATGGTGCATGGTGCTCGGTGTTCAGTGGACGATGTTCAGTGTTCATGGTTCGGTGTTCAGCACCCGGTACACTAAATGTACCCGGTGCTTGCTATTCGGTGTTCGGTATGCTGTGTCCTGACGGATGAATGGAATGCGAAAAGTGCAAGGACTTAAGTGCATTGCATAAAATCAGGCATTTCATTGCGAGATGCCGTTTCGGATCGCCGAGGGAATGGCTTTTGCAATGGCATGATACACCGTTAGTGATAAAAACTGAGCAAAGGTACGGATGGTGCTGCCAGGGCAAAAAGTGATGAGAGGTGGAAAGTAATAATTGTCGGCAGGAAGACATTTCGGTGGAGGTTTATAGGTTGGACAGATGCTCTTTGCTGTCAATTGGCCGAAATTGATGTTAGTGCAGTGGAAATTGCTGCCGAAAACAGGGAAATGACGAGCGTTTTGTAAAAAAATGCTTTTACGTTCACTGTGACTAGGTAGTGCTGCGACAGTGGCTATTACGAGAATGAGTAGTGAACAAGATGAAATCCGGTACGGCTATTACACAGTGACTTCCTTCCACTCGTTTTGATTTTTAGGATCTTTTGATTTTAGAGTGAAATAGCTCTTTTAGTATATTGGTAACAAACCAGGTATTGAGACGAATATACCTGGTATGGTACGGGTAATAAAACAAAAGAACAAAAGACCGACGCTGGTAACGAAATGTTTGGTAAAGCTTTATTGCTCCACATTAATGAAAGGAATAATTCCAAGGAAACATCATGCAGGTCCTTTTATAGTGCAATTTATGTCCTATGTATTAGGAGCCGAACGGGGAAGATGGGGCAAGATCCATTGAATAAAGCAGCTGGACAGGTTTTTTATGCGCGTGCCATCTGCGTACCTCACAGGCTCTAACTTTAAACCACGTCCAACACGAGCATTATTGATCATAGTTAATCTCTAGATGATTCGCGATTTTCCAGAGCCTAAGTTTGGCCTAAGTTGCTCTGAGGATATGCCTCTTGATCGCCAATCGTTCCACAGCATAATCGTTTATCGTATTTGCTGCTTCCGAAGGTTACGAATCTCGTTTAACCCTGATGCTTTCTCACACATGATGGCACTGCTATTTCTACTTAATAAAAACTTCTTCTGGATCATTACTTATATACCTTCAGGCTCAGTGAGAGTCGTTCTTAGTTGTTCGAATGTTAGCTTCACCCTTCCTATTACCACTTTCTTGTTGCTATTGGGACGTTCTCAGAACCCAACCCACCGCAGAGCTCCTTCTATTATAAACTTCGATCATATGAGGTGATTTGAAAGGAAATTTTGTGATTTTTGACCTTCAACGTAATTCTTTCCAACTCATAGGCAATATTCTCTCGAAAAAGATGACTGAGAGGATTTCTCGACGAGTGATAAAACGTCCGAGGTTCATTATACAGCTTTTGGTCGTCATATGCAGTACCAGTTATATGTGAACAGACTGAATGGGGGCACTGGTAAATATCATAATGAACGTATTACTCATTCCTCCATTGGAGCGATTAAAACAAAAGAGAGGACCTGTGAAGTCCACACCTACACTGCCAAAAGATTCAATTGACGGAGGAGGTGGCTTGCTCCACAGCTTTTTACAGACAAAAAACAATTTCAGGATTTTCTTGACTACTAGACGTCCTTTCAGAATCCAGAATTTTTCTTGGGATGTAACTTGATGGACTACACTATGCATGCCATCCTCAATCATGAAGCCTATTGGCTTAATGACTTTCTCAGGAAGCAAAATATGAATTACCAGACGATAAAAGCAAAAAACGTACATGACGACCCATAGCATCAACATAAAGTGACCACCTGCATCAAACTAGACTCATTTATAAATGTCTAACACCTACCTTGTTATACACCACACATAGTTAGAACTGTAATCTACTTGATCACTTAGTATCAACACATTTGATCAACCATATGAAGGCCCTTAACTTAAATGCGGTGAACACCATGACCCCTACCCACCAGTCGGGAAAAAATAGCAGCTGTTGGATCTGTTCTTCACGAGTGACCACGATAGAATATTACTCTACACTCAGCTTACAGCAACTGGTTTCTCGAAGTACGACTTATTATATCTTACACTTGATTTTGACTATCACTCTGAGACAAAAATACTCCAGTTTCGACACTGGAGACTAGACTGATTACTCAAACTTATTATTTAATCTGCAAATCTCTAACTGGGATACAATCCTGCACACGTCCTCCGTAAATGATCAGGTTGCTTTTCTTAGTCAAGATTTGAACCACGTCTTTGAGAAACATATAAGCCTAAAAACTAAAATCATAAAAGATACCTATTCTTCTTGGATGAAGGGTAAAATATTTCAACTTATGAAGAATAGGGACGATATGTACAACCGTTGGAAACATTTTAAAATTACACAACTCCACAACGAATACCGTTATCTCCGAAACAAAATTGTATATGAAGGCCAGCTAGCGAAAAAGGAAAATCATTTTCATTCCAAAGACTCTCGTACGCAGATGTTGTCGAATCTTTATTGTCAATAAGGTCTAATGCAACTGGAATGGACGAAATTAACCCTAAGTTCATCAAAATTGCACTGCCAATAGTACTACTTTATTTAACATATATTTTTAGCACCATTTTAACAAAATCTGCGTGCCTATCCCGAAGAAGCCCAATAATAATCTTGTCGATTACAGACCCATATCTATCTACTTCTTTCCAAAGTTTTTGAAAAAGCTATTCTTAAGCAGATTCAAACACATCCCTCCTCGAATCAGTTGAGTTCTTGCCAATTCGGTTCTCGAAGAAAGCGTAGCTGTAAAACTGCCATATTGCTTGTCGCTGACGATATAAGAATGGATTGGACAAAAAAAACTAATTTTTTTAACCCTTCTCGACTTTTCCAAAACGTTTGATACGGTTAACCACGCAGTTTTATGTTTAAAATCGACAAAACCGATCTTCTTCGATCCGATATCTGGCTGGAAGACAGCAATCTTTAACGGCCGACGATCTGAATTACTATCCTTGATGAATGGTGTGCCCCAAGGATCAATTCTTGGCTCGATTCTCTTTTCGATCTATGCAAATGAGCTTCCTAGCATAGCAAAATATTGCTCCATACAATTGTACGCCGATGATGTGCAGCTTTTTGTTAAATGTCCTACTAACTCGATCGATCAATGAAGATGAAGAATCAATGAAGATCTAAGACTAATTTTAAGTTAGGCGAAGGCAAACCACCTTAGTTTGAATTCGATAAAATCAAAGGCTTTCATTATTTACCGCAACAAATTAAATCTGACTGATTTTCCCTCGCTGAAACTTGGAGACTCAGTAATGGTATATGTCGACTTCATAAGAAAGCTTGGAAGAATATTCAACCGCTCTCTAACTTGGGACGACAATATCAATGCAACCGTTGGCAAAATCTAGTAGTCTCCTTTGGGGCTCGCATTCTTACACCCCAATTAAGACCAAAAGGCTGCTTACCAAAACTTTGTTGTTACCTATTATGTTCAATTGGTTTGAAGTTCTTGGCAAACTTGATTATAGGTGCAAAAGAAAAATGTCCTTTGTCTGACAATAATATTGCACGCTATATTTATGACTTTAAACAATACGACCCTATTTTTCTGTACTCAAAAACCATATTCCGCTGCTCATTCGAAAACGTACTAAAATTTTTCCCATTGACTTGTATCACAGAATAAATAGTATACAGAAATCGCATCTCGGCCTGCGATGATTTTTCACTTTATGGTGCGGGCGGAACAACTGAAGGGAAGATCAAGCAACGAGAGAGCAAGCATGATCAGAGAGTAACAACCAGAGAGCAGCCACGATCAGAGAGAATCAACGAGAGAGCAATCTTAAAATGTTTATGTGTGTGTGTGTATTGTGTTGCTATCCAACGTCGTGAATGCACGTGGTGTTGACAAAATTTTGTTTCAAGTTTTAGATTTCTATATTTAGTTTTCTTCAGTTGAAAGTTGCGCTTTTCGATGTAAACTAAAAGGGCCGGGTAACACCAATTAACGTTATTCCATTATTTGGGATTTTTGTGCAAATTTCAATCTGATATATGTAGGGAAGAATAACCCAAAAAATTGGCTTTAGTAAAATTTTTTTTCTCTGAAGCCCACGAGCAATGCTTCCTCAAGAGTACTAAGATCATGAAGTCCAATATTATTTCCTTATGATCAGAACATGTGGAAAACCATTGCGGTGTGGCATTTTTGCATTTGGATTTTATCAAGTTTTTTATACCAACAGTTTGTGGTTGTGTGTCAAAAATATTGCTAAACACTGTAATATGTTTCTTGCTAATTTCCAAGAAAATTTGTGAAGGAGCAACGAGGTTACCAAAATCTTTAAGAGAATTGTAATTTTTATGAAATATGAAAAGTTCACTAGGAACTGTTAATACTTCGTCTTCTTTTCTCAATATAGAAACACAAATATCGCAGTTAATTTTCGGTATCATTTTGTAGACGATATAACCTATGAAGTATCTTAAAGACGCCAAATCGATACTAAATTCCGAACAATTCTCAAAGTCATCATTTAATACGAAATCATCAATGATTTCTATGTTAATATCTATTTCAGAGTTTTCGTTTCGACTGAGTTCTTCATTATTTGTATCAGCTAAGTCCATATTTGACAAAATATTTGAAAGCGTTTCAAATGTGGTATCACTCAGCTCTTCACAGTTACTATAAGAACTCAACTGCACTATATTTGCAGACATTAAGCGTGCTAATAAAGTGTTTATATCAGCAACTGAGGGGTTAATATTATTTCCACCCTTTTGTCTTAGAACCGAGAACATATTTTCGAGCTTATCTTGGTTTAATGCTTTTGTCATTAAAAAAAATATTTGGGATTTTTTTTGAAATAGCTCGTCTACTAATTGTAATACAGCGTTTGAGGTAAATTTCATTCCATCTAAAAAAAATACTTTTTTCTTTTTGTCAACAAATGAGATTTCATTGAGGTATTCAAGAAAGAATTTTATATATTCGTGTGATGGACTGTTAAGTTGAACTGCAGACTTATAACAATTCTTTGAAGATAGCGAACCACTATTTAGGCAGTCAAATATTTTGTCAATATTTCCTATGAAGCATGCCGTAGATAAACAAACTTCTTTTGAGCAACTTTTAAAGCCTACTGTCTCAATAACAGTTTTAATTGCTACTAAAAATTTGGGTGGCTAGTTTTACTTTCATTTTTTCGAAAGAGTTCGGAAATATGTGCTGGCTTGTAAGTTTAAGACACATTTTTGTATTAGATTTGCACTCCATTTCCCATAGTTCCTTAACTACTTTAAAACTAGCAACTCCATTTGGTGTTGTAAGGTCACATTGAAGCCAACCATTTCTTAATGATTTGATTAGATGTGGAAAATCATATACACAGAAAGTTTTACTACCATAATACATAAAATAGGGTTTTTCTAAAGTAGCTCCCAATTCCAAGAAACACTTCCTGTTAGAGGACCCTTGGTCACAAATTACAACTTTAACTATGATGCCAAAACTGTTCAAAATTGCTAAATTTCGTAATATTATCTTTTTTAGTAAATCGGCAGAAAATCCATTTTTTGAAACAAAGTAATCAAATGTAAGCGCCCAGTTGGAAAACATTGATTTAATCATAAAAACGCACAATTGTTTACCAATCTGGTTCGTTCTTTCAACCCCATTTTCCTCAAATCCATCCACTAAATCTAATTTGGAATTGTATCGCAATTCCCTTCTAATCGCCATTTCATCCATCAGCAGAATCATATTATTCTTTTCGTACTGGTTCAAATCTAAGCACTTCTTTTTTATTAACTCTAAATCGTTATTTTTAAAACCTGGTTGTAGGGAATTTACAGGGGCCCATCGATAAACAGTAGAGATATGTGGCAAATTTAGATGCAATTTATTCTTCAAAAATTGGTACGTTGACTGTGAGACATAATAAATGTTTTGAACCAAATCTTTTACATCTTGTTTATATTCTTTAGGTCGTGGACTAAGAAGAAGTTTGCAAAATGTTTTTGACTCCTTGCTTATTTGAAAAGAGTCGATGGTTTGAAATACGCTTGATTTTGTTGCTATTTGTTTGCGGCTTTGGAGATTTTTATATTTTGCTACCATGTCGTAATATTTTTTTCTGTAAAAATTAGCTGATTTCAGATATTTTTCACAGTCATTACAACATCCATCTACGGAGTCACTTGTTCGCCTCTTTTTAGCTGGACAATCAAGCTCCAACGACTTGTAATCTTCCTCAATAACTTCTAAGTTAAATTCCGGAACAGCTCCGAATTTCAACTTTTTTTTACCAATGTCAGAACTTGAGAAGTGATTGGCGAAAATCAACAATTTTTCTCGCCAAATTTGACCCATAGCTGAGTCATAGGGAGGAAACTTAAACATTCTTATCTTTTCACCATATCGCCTAGATTTACCGCATGTTTTTATGCAGCATCGAATGCCGGACTTTTGGAAAATTTTACCAACAGCCGGTACAGAATCCATTTTTCCTATTCAAAATCGTATGACAACCCCTCAACAATCAATATATAATAATAAGTCCAAAGAATAATCCGAATCGTATGCAAAGTTGTCAACAATTATAAAATTGCATACACATCGTAAGCTACTTTGCTCTCGTAAAAACAAAACCACCGAAAATGCACATGCTACTCTCTTTCGCTCGCACCAGCTTCTCAATTTTTTGTATACTCTCTTGCATGTTCTCATGCTTGTACTCTCTGTTCAATAGGGTGCCAATATTGGAACCCTAAAACAAAATTTGCTTCGTATGAGATGCAACTTCTGTATACTATTTATTCTGTGGTATTACTCTTTTATCGCACTTGACAGAGTTGCCAGTACCATTAAAATTAGTAACAGAATTGTCGCCACCATTGCCATCGGATTCATTGCCATCCATGTTCAATCCCTATCCGCACCAGCTTCAGTTAGACCATCACCAGCACCATATAAGCATCAATAGAATCTATATCTATCGCCATCATTGTTGGCACTACCATAAGTGACAGCATCATTGCCAAAATCACTATCGTCACCTTCATTAATATCATCACCACTATTGCCCTCATCACCATTACCCTCACAATTACCGCCACCGTCATAACTATTATCACCATCATCATCATAATCGCCATCATCACAATCATCAGCTTCACCAGCATCATCAGCATCATCAGTATCATCAGCATCATCACCATCATCGCCATCATCAAAATCATCACCCTCATCACCACCATCACCATCATCATCATCATCACCATCATCACCATCATCACCATCATCACCATCACCACCATCATCACCATCATCACCATCATCACCATCATCACCATCATCACCATCATCACCATCATCACTATCATTATCGTCATCATCATCTCCACCGTCACCATTATCACAATCATCATCATTATCACTGTCACCATCGTCACAATCATCACCGCCACTATCACTGTCACCATCACCATCGTCAGCATCATCAGCATCATCACCATCAGCACCATCATCACCGTCATCACCATCATCACCATCATCACCATCATCACCATCATCACCATCGTCACCATCATCATCATAATCGCCATCATCACCATCCTCACCATCATTACCATCATCACCAAAATCTCCACCGTCACCATCATCACCATCACCGCACTCATCACCATTATCAGCATCATCAGCATCATCACCATCGTCACCATCATCAGCATCATCTCCATCATCGTCATCATCAAAATCATCACCCTCATCAACATCATCACCATCATCATCATCATCACCATCATCACCATCATCACCACCATCACCATCATCACCATCATAACCATCATCACCATCATCACCATCATCCCCATCATCACCATCATCACCATCCTCACCATCATCACCATCATCACCATCATCAGCTTCACCAGCATCATCACCATCATCACCATCATCACCATCATCATCATCATCTCCATCATCACCATCATCACCATCCTCACCATCATCACAATAATCTCCACCGTCACCATCACCATGATCATCATCATCACCATCATCACCATCATCACCATCATCACCATCATCACCATCATCACCATCATCACCATCATCACCATCATCACCATCATCACCATCATCACCATCATCACCATCATCACCATCATCACCATCATCACCATCATCACCATCATCACCATCATCACCATCATCACCATCATCACCATCATCACCATCATCACCATCATCACCATCATCACCATCATCACCATCATCACCATCATCACCATCATCACCATCATCACCATCATCACCATCATCACCATCATCACCATCATCACCATCATCACCATCATCACCATCATCACCATCATCACCATCATCACCATCATCACCATCATCACCATCATCACCATCATCACCATCATCACCATCATCACCATCATCACCATCATCACCATCATCACCATCATCACCATCATCACCATCATCACCATCATCACCATCATCACCATCATCACCATCATCACCCTATCACCATCATCACCATCATTGCCATCATCACCCTATCACCATCATCATCATAATCGCCATCATCACCATTATCAGCTTCACCAGCATCATCAGCATCATCACCATCATCGTCATCATCAAAATCATCACCATCATCGCCATCAACAAAATCTTCACCATCATCACCATAATCTCCACCGTCACCATCACCGCACTCATCGCCATCATCACCATCATCACCATTATCACCATCATCACCATCATCACCATCATCACCATCAGCACCATCATCACCATCATCACCATCATCACCATCATCACCATCATCACCATCATCACCATCATCACCATCATCACCATCATCACTATCATTATCGTCACCATAATGTCCACCGTCACCATCACCGCACTCATCACCATGATCACCATGATCACCATGATCACCATCATCACCATCATCACCATCATCACCATCATCACCATCATCACCATCATCACCATCATCAAAATCATGACCATCATCACCATCATCACCATCATCACCATCATCGCCATCATCACCATCATCACCATCATCGCCATAATCTCCACCGTCACCATCACCGCACTCATCACCATCATCATCATCATCACCATCATCACCATCATCACCATCATCACCATCATCACCATCATCACTATCATTATCGTCACCATAATCTCCACCGTCACCATCACCGCACTCATCACCATGATCACCATGATCACCATCATCACCATGATCACCATGATCACCATCATCACCATCATCACCATCATCACCATCATCACCATCATCACCATCATCACCATCATCACCATCATCACCATCATCACCATCATCACCATCACCACCATCAGAATCGCCATCATCGCCATCATTACCATCATCACCATCATCACCATCGTCACCCTCATCACCATCATCACCCTCATCACCATCATCATCATAATCGCCATCATCATCATAATCGCCATCATCACCAACCTCACCATCATCACCATCATCACCACCATCACCATCTTCACCATCATCACCATCATCACCATCGTCACCATCATCACCATCATCACCATCATCACAATCATCACCATCATCACCATCATCACCATCATCACCATCATCACCATCATCACGATCATCACCATCATCACCATCATCACCAACATCGCCATCAACAAAATCTTCACCATCATCACCATAATCTCCACCGTCACCATCACCGCACTCATCGCCATCATCACCATCATCACCATTATCACCATCATCACCATCATCACCATCATCACCATCATCACCATCATCACCATCATCACCATCATCACCATCATCACCATCATCACCATCATCACCATCTTCACCATCATCACCATCTTCACCATCATCACCATCATCACCATCATCACCGTCATCGCCATCGTCACCCTCATCACCATCATCACCCTCATCACCATCATCATCATAATCACCATCATCACCATCATCACCATCATCACCATCATCACCATCATCACCATCATCACCATCATCACCATCATCACCATCATCACCATCATCACCATCATCACCATCATCACCATCATCACCATCATCACCATCATCACCATCATCACCATCATCACCATCATCACCATCATCACCATCATCACCATCATCACCATCATCACCATCATCACCATCATCACCATCATCACCATCATCACCATCATCACCATCATCACCATCATCACCATCATCACCATCATCGCCATCATCAAAATCTTCACCATCATCACCATAATCTCCACCGTCACCATCACCGCACTCATCGCCATCATCGCCATCATCACCATCATCACCATTATCACCATCATCACCATCATCACCATCATCACCATCATCACCATCATCACCATCACCACCATCACCACCATCACCACCATCACCACCATCATCACCACCATCATCACCACCATCAGAATCGCCATCATCGCCATCATTACCATCATCACCATCATCACCATCGTCACCATCATCACCATCATCACCATCATCACCATCATCACCATCATCACCATCATCACCATCATCACCATCATCACCATCATCACCATCATCACCATCATCACCATCATCACCATCATCACCATCATCACCATCATCACCATCATCACCATCATCACCATCATCACCATCATCACCATCATCACCATCATCACCATCATCACCATCATCACCATCATCACCATCATCACCATCATCACCATCATCAACATCGTCACCCTATCACCATCATCATCATAATCGCCATCATCACCATTATCAGCTTCACCAGCATCATCAGCATCATCACCATCATCGTCATCATCAAAATCATCACCATCATCGCCATCAACAAAATCTTCACCATCATCACCATAATCTCCACCGTCAACATCACCGCACTCATCGCCATCATCACCATCATCACCATTATCACCATCATCACCATCATCACCATCATCACCATCAGCACCATCATCACCATCATCACCATCATCACCATCATCACCATCATGACCATTATCACCATCATCACCATCATCACCACCATCATCACCACCATCAGAATCGCCATCATCGCCATCATTACCATCATCACCATCATCACCATCGTCACCATTATCACCATCGTCACTCTCATCACCATCATCACCATCATCACCGTCATCGCCATCATCACCATCATCACCATCATCACCATCATCACCATCATCACCATCATCACCATCATCACCATCATCACCATCGTCACCCTATCACCATCATCATCATAATCGCCATCATCACCATTATCAGCTTCACCAGCATCATCAGCATCATCACCATCATCGTCATCATCAAAATCATCACCATCATCGCCATCAACAAAATCTTCACCATCATCACCATAATCTCCACCGTCACCATCACCGCACTCATCGCCATCATCACCATCATCACCATTATCACCATCATCACCATCATCACCATCATCACCATCAGCACCATCATCACCATCATCACCATCATCACCATCATCACCATCATCACCATCATCACTATCATTATCGTCACCATAATCTCCACCGTCACCATTACCGCACTCATCACCATCATCACCATCATCACCATCATCACCATCATCAGCATCATCACCATCATCACCATCATCAGCTTCACCAGCATCATCAGCATCATCACCATCATCGTCATCATCAAAATCATCACCATCATCAGCATCATCACCATCATCACCATCATCACCATCATCACCATCATCAGCATCATCAGCATCATCAGCATCATCAGCATCATCAGCATCATCACCATCATAACCATCATCACCATCATCACCATCGTCACCCTCATCACCATCATCACCCTCATCACCATCATCACCATATTCACCATCATCACCATCATCACCGTCATCGCCATCATCACCATCATCACCCTCATCACCATCATCATCATAATCGCCATCATCATCATAATCGCCATCATCATCATAATCGCCATCATCACCATCCTCACCATCATCGCCATCATCACCCTCATCACCATCATCACCATCATCACCCTCATCACCATCATCATAATAATCGCCATCATCACCATTATCAGCTTCACCAGCATCATCAGCATCATCACCATCATCGTCATCATCAAAATCATCACCATCATCACCATCATCAGCATCTTCGCCATCATCACCCTCATCACCATCATCGCCATCATCACCATCATCACGGTCATTGACCTCATCAAGGTCATTGACCCTCAAGGTCATTGACCTCATCAAGGCCATTGACCCCTCAAGGTCATTGACCTCATCAAGGTCATTGACCCCTCAAGGTCATTGACCCCTCAAGGTCATTGACATCATCAAGTTCATTGACCCCTCAAGATCATTGACCCCTCAAGGTCATTGACCCCTCAAGGTCATTGACTTCATCAAGGTCACTGACCCCTCAAGGTCATTGACCTCATCAAGGTCATTGACCCCTCAAGGTCATTGACCTCATCAATGTCATTGACCCCTCAAGGTCATTGACCTCATCAAGGTCATTGACCCCTCAAGGTCATTGACCACTCAAGGTCATTGATCCCACCGAGGACCTTGAGGGGCCAATGACCTTGAGGGGTCAATGACCTTGATGAGGTCAATGACCTTGATGAGGTCAATGACCTTGAGGGGTCAATGACCTTGATGAGGTCAATGACCTTGAGGGGTCAATGACCTTGAGGGGTCAATGACCTTGAGGGGTCAATGACCTTGAGGGGTCAATGACCTTGATGAGGTCAATGACCTTGAGGGGTCAATGACCTTGATGAGGTCAATGACCTTGAGGGGTCAATGGCCTTGATGAGGTCAATGACCTTGATGATGTCAATGACCTTGATGAGGTCAATGACCTTGATGAGGTCAATGACCTTGATGAGGTCAATGACCTTGAGGGGTCAATGATCTTGATGAGGTCAATGACCGTGATGATGGTGATGATGGCGATGAGGGTGAGGATGGTAATGAGGGTGACGATGTGATGATGGTGATGATGGTGATGATGGTGATGAAGGTGATGATGGTGATGATGGTGATGATGGTGATGATGATGATGATGGTGATGATGGTGATGATGATGATGATGGTCATGATGGTGATAATGGTGATCATGGTGATGAGTGCGGTGATGGTGACGGTGGAGATTATGGTGACGATAATGATAGTGATGATGGTGATGATGGTGATGGTGGTGATGATGGTGATGATGGTGATGATGGTGATGATTTTGATGATGACGATGATGGTGATGATGCTGATGATGCTGGTGAAGCTGATGATGGTGATGATGGCGATTATGATGATGATGGTGATAGGGTGACGATGGTGATGATGGTGATGATGGTGATGATGGTGATGATGGTGATGATGGTGATGATGGAGATGATGGTGATGATGGTGATGATGGTGATGATGGTGATGATGGCGAGGATGGTGATAATGGCGATTATGATGATGATTTCGATTATGATGATAATGGTGATGAGGGTGATGATGGTGATGATGGTGATGATGGTGATGATGGTGATGATTTTGATGATGGCGATGACGGTGATGATGGTGATGATGGTGAAGATGGTGATGGTGGTGATGATGGTGATGATGGTGAGGATGGTGATGATGGCGATTATGATGATGATGGCGATTATGATGATGATGGCGATTATGATGATGATGGTGATGAGGGTGATGACGGTGATGAGGGTGATGATGGTGATGAGGGTGACGATGGTGATGATGGTGATGATGGTGATGATGGTGATGATGGTGATGATGGTGATGATGGTGATGATGGTGATGATGGTGATGATGGTGATGATGGTGATGATGGTGATGATGGTGATGAAGGTGATGATGGTGATGATGGTGATGATGGTGATGATGGTGATGATGGTGATGATGGTGATGATGGTGATGATGGTAATGATGGTGGTGGTGATGGTGATGATGGTGATGATGGTGATGATGGTGATGATGGTGCTGATGGTGATGATGGTGATGATGGTGATGATGGTGATGACGGCGATGATGGTGATGATGGTGATGATGGTGAAGATTTTGATGATGGTGAAGATTTTGATGATGGCGATGATGGTGATGATGGTGATGATGGTGATGATGGTGATGATGGCGAAGATTTTGATGATGGCGATGATGGCGAAGATTTTGATGATGGTGATGATGGTGATAATGGTGATGAGTGCGGTGATGTTGACGGTGGAGATTATGGTGATGATGGTGAAGATTTTGATGATGGCGATGATGGTGATGATGGTGATGATGGTGATGATGGTGATGATGGTGATGATAGTGATGATTGTGATGATGGTGATGATGGTGATGATGGTGATGATGGTGATGATGGTGATGATGGTGATGATGGTGATGATGGTGATGATGGTGATGATGGTGATGATGGTGATGATGGTGATGATGGTGATGATGGTGATGATGGTGATGATGGTGATGATGGTGATGATGGTGATGATGGTGATGATGGTGATGATGGTGATGATGGTGATGATGGTGATGATGGTGATGATGGCGATGATGGTGATGATGGTGAGGATGGTGATGATGGTGATGATGGTGATGATGGTGATGATGGTGATGATAATGATGATGGTGATGATGGTGATGATGGTGATGATGGTGATGATGGCGATGATGGTGATGATGGTGATGATGGTGATGATGGTGATGATGGTGATGATGGTGATGATGGTGATGATGGTGATGATGGTGATGATGGTGATGATGGTGATGATGGTGATGATGGTGATGATGGTGATGATGGTGATAATGGTGATAATGGTGATGATGGTGATAATGGTGATGATGGTGATGATGGTGATGATGGTGATAATGGTGATAATGGTGATGATGGTGATAATGGTGATGAGTGCGGTGATGGTGACGGTGGAGATTATGGTGATGATGGTGAAGATTTTGATGATGGCGATGATGGTGATGATGGTGATGATGGTGATGATGGTGATGATGGTGATGATGGTGATGATGGTGATGATGGTGATGATGGTGATGATGGTGATGATGGTGATGATGGTGATGATGGTGATGATGGTGATTTTGGCAATGATGATGGTGGTATTGATTTTGGCAATGATGATGGTGATTTTGGCAATGATGATGGTGGTATTGATTTTGGCAATGATGATGGTGATTTTGGCAATGATGAGTGCGGTGATGTTGACGGTGGAGATTATGGTGATGATGGCGAAGATTTTGATGATGGTGATGATGGTGATAATGGTGATGAGTGCGGTGATGTTGACGGTGGAGATTATGGTGATGATGGTGAAGATTTTGATGATGGCGATGATGGTGATGATGGTGATGATGGTGATGATGGTGATGATGGTGATGATAGTGATGATTGTGATGATGGTGATGATGGTGATGATGGTGATGATGGTGATGATGGTGATGATGGTGATGATGGTGATGATGGTGATGATGGTGATGATGGTGATGATGGTGATGATGGTGATGATGGTGATGATGGTGATGATGGTGATGATGGTGATGATGGTGATGATGGTGATGATGGTGATGATGGTGATGATGGTGATGATGGCGATGATGGTGATGATGGTGAGGATGGTGATGATGGTGATGATGGTGATGATGGTGATGATGGTGATGATAATGATGATGGTGATGATGGTGATGATGGTGATGATGGTGATGATGGCGATGATGGTGATGATGGTGATGATGGTGATGATGGTGATGATGGTGATGATGGTGATGATGGTGATGATGGTGATGATGGTGATGATGGTGATGATGGTGATGATGGTGATGATGGTGATAATGGTGATAATGGTGATGATGGTGATAATGGTGATGAGTGCGGTGATGGTGACGGTGGAGATTATGGTGATGATGGTGAAGATTTTGATGATGGCGATGATGGTGATGATGGTGATGATGGTGATGATGGTGATGATGATGGTGATGATGGTGATGATGGTGATGATGGTGATGATGGTGATGATGGTGATGATGGTGATGATGGTGATTTTGGCAATGATGATGGTGGTATTGATTTTGGCAATGATGATGGTGATTTTGGCAATGATGCTGTCACTTATGGTAGTGCCAACAATGATGGCGACAGACATAGATTCTATTGATGCTTATGTGGTGCTAGTGATGGTTTAGCTGAGGCTTGTGCGGATGGGGATTGTACATGGATGGCAATGAAGCCGATGGCAATGGTGGTAATTAACGGTGGAAAAAGAACCGGGCAAGAGAGGATAAAAAAACAAACGATATCTCAGTACAGTTTGTAGTACATTTTTCAACTCAATGAGTTGATATTCGCTTAACATTTATAGAGGATGGGGTGATGGACTTTGCGCTAGTGTAGAGTTTTGCCTTGATCGTTCGATATACAGAAACGCATTTCTTTATGAATTGGGTGTAAAATACGGTGGTGTCAAAAAGTGAAGCCACGATGTGATTATTAGCCTACAATTCGGCCAACCTGACCAGGTAATCGACCCGATTATCAATCAGCGGGCAAAACTCTTGCTAGGGCAAAATCATCATTACAGTGAAAACTCTACGTTAAACATCCGTACTATTTTACTTACAATAGTTATGATGCAATTATAATTACTTTACTGGTAATGCGTTTAGGCACATATGGATATATGTATATACATATAATAAATCTAAGTTTTAATTCATTATTTATACAGTTCATACAGATAAATGTTTGTTTATAAAATTGTGTCGAACAATGTGGGATTATCTTACGTAATATAAATACATACATATACAGGGTGTCCCACGAGCAGTGTGCCAAAAAGTTAGAGCGTGTAGGTCTGGTCAAGACAAGAAAAAAATCGTATGGGAGGGGGGGGTCTATTCCCCCCGTTTAGCCGGAAGGGGCAATTTTCTAAAAAAACTGACTTAATTTGGAAAAAAAAATTATTAAAAATCAACAGTTACATCCACAATGCCACATTGACCTCTTTTTTATTATTTTTAAAAACTTCGGAGTTTTATTATAATAAAATTTCAATATCATCCCCATTTTTTAGAAGGCAAAGATTATATCTCCTTCTTCTCCTAATGGCTGCACATATCTATGCTTGACAAATTTTCCTGCAATTTGACTCCAGCGACTTCAATCCGTTCTTTCAGTTGTTCCAAAGATACTATTTCCACTTCGTAAACATAATTCTTCATGAATCCCCACACATAAAAATCTAGAGGAGTTAAATCTGGTGATCTAGGTGGCCATACCGTGGAGCCCCTTCTTCCGATCCAACGGTCATTAAAATGATCATCCAGCCAGTTTCTAACCCGTAAGCTGTAGTGTGCTGGTGCTCCATCTTGCTGGTAGATTAAATTATCTGCTATGGCCAAAGAAACATTGACCATCAAATCGGGCAAAAGGTATGATTCTCCATTAATAACGGCATTCAAAAACCAGGGCCCGATTACAGTTTGTCCAACAATACCAAGCCAAACATTACAGCTAAAGCGGTGTTGTCATTTATTTTGTTTTTTGTTGTGTGGATTGGTGCTACTCCAATGATGTAAATTGTGGAAGTTAGTAACCCCATCTCTGGTAAACTGTGCTTTATCCGTCCAGAATATCCTTGCAAAACAGTAGCAGTAATGATCGACAAAATTCTGCTCTCAAAAACTTGTCGTTTGAGGTGAGTTCCTGAACTGACCTAAAATGGTACGGGTGTAAGTTTTCGGTATGAAGCACTCTCCATACTCTAGGTTTGGGCACTCCAAGCATAATAGCTATCCTCTCTGTACTAAGGGAGGGAGTACGTCGGACCAAATCCAAAATTCTTTTATCTAAGATTCCTGATCCATCTGTAACTGATCTTTCGCTTCTTCGATGCTCTAGCACTCCGTGCTCTCGCAGACGTCGGTGGATTCTTGAAAACATGCTACGACTGGGACACCTCCGATTGGGATATCTTTCAGCGTAGAGTCTTTCGGCTTCACGATCTCGACCATTAGCTAAACCGTAGCAGAAGTGCATGTCCGTTAATTCTTCTCGAGAGTATGACTTTGACATCGTAATGTGTTGATGAAATGGAAATTTGGAAATGTTTTTTTATTAAAAATGCGATGCCTTTTATTTACATTTTAGTTGCAAATATTTTGTTTTTCATAAAGAAAAATTGCGGTTTTATTGTCTTAAGGTCCTAGCGGGTAGAACCCATTGGCGGCGGGCGGACCGAGACGAAATTGGCAGGTCAGTTTTCAGACGTTATCAATGAGAAAAAAGGATTAATCCAGGGTTATTCCAATACTGTGTCTCTTTATTGTATCCTCATAAAACTCCGAATTTTTTAAAATTAATTTGCCTACAACTCCAGCCGCGTTAAAACCAAAAAAAAAGGTTCTTCTTAGAAAAAAATGGTTTGGGTTTCTTTTTAATTTCTCAAAAACTACAAGACAGTTTTGCATCCGGTTTCTGTTTTTAACTAAAAACTAATAAGAGAATTGAATTTTTTAAAAAAAATTAGTACATAATTACATACAATTTTGAAAAAAAATAATTCGAAATTTTTTTTTGAAAAATTTTGAGTTTGAAAATTAATTTCTCAAAAACTATTCCTTAAAACAGCTTTGTTTAAAAACAAGATAAAAGAAGAGGTTTCTGGCTTTACAAAAAGTATATCAGGGCATTGTGGATGTAACTGTTGATTTTTAATATTTTTTTTTCCAAATTAATTTAATTTTTTAGAAAATTGCCCCTCCCGGCTAAACGGGGGGGAATAGACCCCCCCTCCCATACGATTTTTTTTTTGTCTTGACCAGACCTACACGCTCTAGCTTTTTGACATACTGCTCGTGGGACGCCCTGTATATGTATGTAGTGAAAAAAAAAATTATATTTTAGTCGTATCAAGAATTCAGCAAATGAATAATAGTACTCGTATACTTATACATGGTAAGCTTCTCCGTTTATTTCCGATTATCCTTCACAAAAATGGTTTGGGTTTAAGTCCACAAAATGAAAATATGAAAATAGAAAATTCAAATTTGCATTATATATTTGGATTGTTATGAGGATCGCCACCTTGATTTGTATCAAGCTCAAAGTCTACTTCACACCTATATGGCCTCATATTAGCTGGCGATGATACACCTTTATATGCCATTCGCGTCAAGTGATTTCGAATCCAATCCACACAATCGAAAACAAGAGAAGCAATACAACACCATGCAAGCTTACGATAGAAGAAGCTATCAATGCATACACACGCACACACACTTGCATACACATCGTAAGCTGCTTTGCTCTCGTAAAAACAAAACCACTGAAAACGCACATGCTACTCTCTTTCGCTCGCACCAGCTTCTCAATTTTTTGTATACTCTCTTGCATGTTCTCATGCTTGTACTCTCTGTTCAATAGGGTGCCAATATTGGAACCCTAGAACAAAATTTGCTTTGTATGAGATGCAACTTCTGTATACTATTTATTCTGTGCTTGTATTCACAAAATTATGATGACACAGGAATCTCGCTATCTGTATAAGGTAGGTACGTAAACTTGCCTCGCGTCGGAACGTCAATTGGTTCATGCCACTCGCTTGTGGAATTCCCTCCTAATACATTTGAGAAGAATCAGAAACGAAACAAAAATACTTAAAAAAACAAATTTTACTCTACTTGGCTAACAATCATATTATTTATGCAATTATGTAATTTTTGTTTTTGGCATTCCTATGTCGTACAAATACAAAATATAAATATTACACTAGTTTATAACATTTCCTCTATCCTAATGTACAATCATATATACTTATAATAAATGATCTAAATTACCTAAATATGTTAAGTATTAAGCACGTTATTAGCGGCAGCGAAGACGAAGAAAATGAAAGAAACTGCTACTTTTAAACAAGAAAACTCTGTGAACTGAGACAAACCCCTCCGAATTCCTGGACACAAAGTAAGTCTTTATGTTAAATAGTTAAGGCAAATGTAATTCAAAATTTTTAAAATAGGTTCGTGCAATACTTCCGGATTAGTAGTGGAAGTCAAACTGAGTTTAAAACGAATTTCATAGTTTTAATGTTTTGGAGACCGAGTTGTGCGCCAAGTGGATTTCTTGGATTACATCGGAGCACGGAAAAGAAGAAGCCAAACTATCTTTTTTGAACATGGTGGTTTTCCAGGAGTCATTGGTGGCGTTGACGGTACACACGAATCGATAATAACTCTAGGCAAAGAAGAATTGTGTTTTATAGTCTTAACGTCATGATCGTAAAAATGTTCTATTTTTTTGAAATGGTTTTATGAAAATGATTTAAAAAAAAATAAATTTAAGGTGTGCCACCATAGGATGAATATATGTACGTGCATTAGTTGCTAGGTTTTCCAAAAGTTGCACGCCTTTGGTATCTTAGTAGTATATGTACGTCGAATGATGCGAGATAACTACGAAAATGGGGAAAGACGAACATGGCTGTTCGGTATCATACATCCTATTATTCATATTATAAGATGGCAATTTAAATTTTTTTTTCAGGCGATGCAGCCTATTTTCTTGAACTATAATTACATATATGATAACCACCCTCAGATTCGAATTATTTTTGCTCCATGATGTCCACTTTTTTCATTTCTATTTACAAATCAATTTTTAGTCAGGTAATTTTTCTCAGCGGTTCGTTTTTCTTGTTTTTTTAGCAGAGACAACATGTCTTGTTCCACACGAAGTTTTTTTTGTTTATCCTTGTGTTTTCTCGGAGACAGTTTTTAATGTTTCTGAGCTTATCATTGATTTCTTTAAATGCCTTTTCATGGGATAATAACTGCCCCTCCAGCAACTTATCCTTGGTTTTCACTTTTTTTCTTGGCGGAGAATGCACCGCATAAAGTTCTGAGATGGAAGCTGGGATTGATGGTAAATCTTCTGCTGATGTCGGTTTCAATGTCTGCTGTTTGGGAGCTGAAGGAATCAATGCTTGGTCTTCAGACAAAACGACTTGGTCCGGATCACCGAAGAAATAGCCTTTAGTCCGTTCCAGCATCTAAAAGGGTTGTTTTTTTCTTTATAAGGTTCGCGCAGATTCAAGAGTTACTCTCTTATGATGTTTGTCACACAATCTGGACGGGGTGCATATGGTTTGCGTCGAAGATGTTCGTTCACTACTCTCCAGGGGTGGTTGTCCTTGATAGAATTCGAGAGATGCGACTCAATTTATCACGTTGATTGTAATTCACAATAATTTCCTTTTTTTTGTTTCCATGTCATTTAGGTGTTACATTAGGAACTCGGTTCTTGCAACTAATTAAAACCGAGCCTGTTGCATTCACTGGATAAGTTGTTTCTACTGAATATCTAATTTAGATACAAATATTGGGGTTATTTAATATAAGAAACATTCAAAACTTATAGGCTTTTATTCAATCCAACTTTTAAGGTGAGGTGAAAAGTTGAAAATTAACATGTCATTTCAATCGGACTTTTTTAACGAAAAAATTTGAAATCTTCGTTTGTTTCGTGCATTTTAATTTGTGAGATATTGCTAATTCATGAAGTCTTTGAAGATTCATCACATCAGTAAGTGGAATTTCATGCTGTTCTGCCCAGTTAAAAACACATTTTTACATCATCTGCTTTGATGTTCATCGTTGGTAAAGAAGTAATTTCTTCTATTGGTTCTGCTTCAATCTCTTCCACAACTCAGAAATGTGGTCCTCAATTATCCGGTTTTCAATCTCATTATTTGAAATTGATTCTGCACATTCAACTTGTTGGAGTAACGTTTAACCCTTGAACCATACCCCCATCCTGGGAGAAACACTATTACTACCCTGGGGTCTTGGAGATCCAACAGATTTGTACCCAATTTAGACTTAAAAACCAATTCAATAAAAAATATTATTTATATTTATAAGATCATACATAAGTTACAAGGTGAAAAAAATAAAAATTTTGAATCCAAACACATTTGGCACACAGAGCGGCTATGTTCGCCACAAAGAAGATTTCGGCAAAACCCACACCTTATTTTCGTCTTCCTGTCCCTTCCGCGTGGACAAATGGAGCATCTTTTTTTTCAGCAACAGGAGTAGTTAATTCAACTAATGGTCGTTTCTTTTTTAAAATATCTCCAATCACGACCTGGAGATTTGACGGCAAAATTGGCCAAATGAATCTCTCCTCCATTTGGGGTTTGATGAGGGCCAGTGCCAAGTTTTTGAGGAAGTTTCGTCTCGCTTGTGTTTGTTTCGACGCCATTTTTAACAGAACATACGAATTAACACCCACAATATTTAAAAGGTGAAAAAATATACCCAATGGCCATCGTTTGGTTCGTCTTGAAACACTGTACCGGGGACAAAGTTGGTCCATCAAATCAACACTGCACTTCGTTTTGTTGTAAAGATCCACAATCTCAGGTAATTAGCATTTGGCATCAGGATCAGCTATTGTATGCATTGTTGACAGCAAAGGGACGATACTTTTTTGTTCGGATATTGGTGGACAGTAGGACAGTAAAACAAGTTCTTTAGAAAAAGCAAATTTTGCTGTGTTACGTTCGCGATCTTTGTCTTCGAGAAATGAAGGTGGAATTTCTCTTTTATTTCGACGCAAAGTGCCCAAAATTGTAATTTTTTTTGCAACAATTCTTTTGCCACTGGTATAGATGTAAACCAATTATCACAAGTCAAATTTCTATTTGTTCCGTGGATTTTCTCTGTCAATTTCATGGTGTAATAGTGTGCAGATGAAACAGTTTTGGGTGCCGAATCTTTACCCAAATATACAGAAGCATCTAGCATGTATGCCGTTTTGGAGTCACATAACATCAAAATTTTTATCCCACATTTGTCCGGTTTACTGGGAATGTACATTTTGAAAATGCATCTGCCTCTGAAGCCCAACAACATTTCGTCCAAAGTACAGCAATCCGAAGGACAATAAACTTCACTTGAAACACTGACAATATGTGTGAAATTCTCTCCTATGCTAGTCTATCATTTTGTTGACCTTGTGGACCGGTCATCGAAACGCAAACAGTTTGTTAGAAACTCATAACGAGCTTGTGTCATGGTGGCCCGAAAATAGCCCACACCAGAACCCTTGTCAAACTTTTCTTTAGTTGTCACATGATTTATGTTGAGAACGCCAGCCAAATAGTAGAAGTCAAACAAAGCTTTAATCTCTTTTACATCCGTGTCCTTTGCAAAAGAAGGACGTATACTATTTGTACTTGAGTAATTACCAAATTCGTCGACGTCTACACCCTCAAAAGCCCTGTCGTTTTTATATTTTTGCCTCTGCCTACCAATTTCAATGTTGGTATTAGAGACAATTGTAAGCAAAATTTCATCAGTGAAAAAAAGACCCCATGCTTCTTTTTCTGTTGTCAAACTACGGGCATCACCTCTAGGCCCCGAAGGGTGTAGTAAAATGTTTCTTTGCACGGTTTTACCCCTTTTTGGATGCTTACCACTCCATTTGAATCCATCTTTTCCTCTCAGTTTGGTAGGAACATCCAAAACACGTAGAAAATTACTTGAGGCGAAATTAGCCAGAGGCACATCGTCATCCGGGGAAAAAACATCATCACTTGAGTCTTGTCGGAAGTCTTCGATGACGTTATCATCTTCGAGGTCACTCAAATTTTCAGTTATGATATGGCCTACCTCTTCATCAATATCGTCTTCTTCGTGTAACCATGCGGTAATTTTTTCATCCATTGCAATTTTTTCTTGTGTTTTCAAACTAAAATCGAGAAATATCAACACATATAATACTAATACTACTAACTTGAGTAATAAAAACACTGTTAACATTAACTAAAAATAAATAAAAAGCTAACTTACCAATCAAATCAATGCAGAAATATAAATTCAGATTCTTTAAAAACTTGCACTATCATTACCCTGGGGTCTATGGAACCCCGAAGCTTACATTTCCGCGACTGCACAACTCGAATATAACTAAACGAGTGACAAATAGGCGCCTACTAAGATAATATGAAAATACTTTCAGTGGCGCTGACATGGGTTACTTTGTTTTAAAAATATTCGAATAAATATATCTTTTCAATTGGGCTGGACCCCAGGGTAGGGTTTAAGGGTTAAACCTCGTGAATTTGTGACGGCATCTCATTTAGGTTCTGTGCAAGCATTGCTAATGGCATATCGTCTTTGTCTTTCCATTCTGAATTCTTTGCAAAAAGTTTCGTGAAACACTTTTCAATTGACGATTTGTCAACTCTATTCCAAGCAGATGCCAGAAAACAAATCGCATGCTTCATAGTGATAGTTTTTATAGCTTCACACAAATGAAGACCAGATGATAGGATGTGACTCACGAAAGCTTTTTTATTTTTTTATAGAAGAGTTTAGTCAATCTGATCGTATTCTGGTCCATTGGTTGCATAACTGCGGTACAATTCGGAGGAAAGCACATTATTGTAATTCAGCCATCTGAGCTCGATATTTCGCCATCTTTAGGATGACAGGCCGCATTATCAATCAAAAGGAATGCCTTTGGTGGATATCCTTCTGATTTGAGAAATGTTCTCATCTTTTTTCTCTTGATTGTACAAAAGTTTTCGAATACCGTGTTTCTTTCTAAATTCAGATATCCAGCCGCTGCTAGCAAGGAAATCACCGGCTTCTCCTAAATTTGCGCATGCAGTTGCCTTGTCTTTTCTTCTAAAAGATCAGATGTTATATAGGGTCCGCCAAATAACTTTTTTTTTTTTTGAAAATGCTATAAAAAAAAAACTACTGAATATTTTCTCAAATTTCTTTTTTTATTTGAAAGTACAATCCTTCCGGTTAATAATGGAAAATAATTTCATGCCATGCAGTAGCCTACACGATCGGTCCAATTTTTAAGCACATTATCGATTGTGTGCAGCTGTATTTCACCAATGGCTTCACGAATATTGTCCTTTAAAGCGTCAATTGTCTCTGGTTTGTCGGCGTAACACTTATCTTTGACGGCACCCCACAAATAATAGTCCAACGGTGTCAAATCGCAGCTCCGAGGTGGCCAAACGACATCAGCTCTGCGGCTGATAATGCGATCTTCAAACACAGGGCGCGAAACATCGAGTGTAGCTTCGGCTGTGTGGCACGTAGCGCCGTCCTGTTGAAACCAATTGTTGCCAATATCCTCCTCTTCAATTTTTGTGAACAAAAATTCGTTCAACATTATGCCTCTGGACCAAAATCCGCACCAAACAGTGGCTCGTTTTGGGTGCACCGGCTTTTCAATGTATGCGTGCGGGTTGCTTGTTTACATACGCGACAATTTTGCTTGTTTACATACCCGCCAAGATCAAAATGAGCTTCATCTGAAAAGATGATTTTTTTGGCAAAATCGGCATCTTCTGTAAGTCGATCGCAGGCCCACTTAGCGAAGCGTTTTTCAAGCGTATACACAACCATATTCGTTCAGCGGAAGGATAAAACTAATTATCTGTCAAATCAGACATGAGCTAAGTGATACCATTCACGAAATAAGCACTACTTGAAAAAAAAAACGTTACATGGCGGACCCTTTAGGTATGTACATATATTCCACGATCTCTGTTGAGCAAACCACTGGAATAGAACTTTTCCCATTTGACGGTACTCCGATTCCTTTAAAGTTTTTCTATTGCCAGGACCGGACTCGGTGTTCATGAGAAAGGTTTTTAATTTTGCTTTGTTTTTACTTATTCGCGATATTGTAGATTTATTCACATCGAACATTTTTGCTAGATTATTCAAGGAATATCCTTTGTCAAGCAAGTCTATTATTTCCATTTTTTGTTTAATCGTCAACACTGTATTTTTTCCACTCATTTTTAGACCGAAAAAAAATAATACGTAGAAAACTTATTTCGCAGAAGTAAACACAATCTAAACCTCTTCTTGCACCAAATCGAACAGAATGAGGAAAATATCCAGAAGCGTCGAAGCTTATGCGTTGTTTCAATAGTTTCAGTTTGCTAAACAATTTATCAATTCCTTTTCTGGTGTTGCATGAATCGAACATAAAACTTTGCGAACGTTGCAATTATAAGATAGCTACTGAAAACTTTTTGGGTGTTGCACTTACTGAGTAGTTGCAACTGTTGGGGGTTGCATGAATCGAGAGTATGAATTTTAAAGTGATCTTATACTGCGAGTGTTATGCCTTCGTCAGCATTTTTTTGATCATCTCTCATTTACAACTGATATTGTTGCACAGATTTTCCGTATAGGATTTGTTCTTGGCTATAGACAGACTTTAACTATACCTTCCTTATACTTAACTGTACCTTCCGCTCGACAGTCGGTGATGATTACCATTGCACCACCACCATCTCTTGATGCTGTCGGACGACTTCTTCTCGATCTTGGCGTGAGACCGATCTACTTAAACTGAGGCGCTCGGGCTCCCGGAGCATGAGATCACGTTGTTAGAGAGATCGCGGCTAACGGAACTGCGTGGCACTCATATATTCTTAATCAGCCCACACTGAACTGTATACAGAAATGCTTCTGGGGGGACAAAGTATTTGGGGATAAAGCCCCGGAGAACAGGTTATTGCTATAGCTCTTGTAACGTTTAATCAGAAAAATTATGCACGTTAAATCCTAACTCTATCTATTAGGACGTGTTAGGGTTAGATTTCTTGCACTCAGGTTTGAGAATTTAAGCCGAGGCAACTACCTCAAATACAGAGGCAAGTACCTCAACAACCCCTCCATTAAACTGGCTCTCACAATGAACCACACGGGACATCCATAGGCAATCAAAGGCCTGGTTTAAGCCATGTAGCAGATTATCATCGCTCTGGAATTACGAGTAATTTGCCTGCTATGAAGCAGCAATCTTGTCAGAGAGTAGCTGCCTCGGTTTTTTGCCAGAGCAGAGTCTGTATGTTATAAAAATAAGGTGACTTTTTGAATATCTGAGCAAAAGAAATGTTTGTAAGTGGTACAAGCTGTTCACAGCAGACGAAGATAATGCAAGTGATGTAGAAACGTCCAATTGAGAATTCAAAAAATTGAAGAATCGTTGAATCACTGTCAGAGAGGATACTAGCTGGCTTATTTTTCCTGATATTTGTGGCACGAAAAGGCTGTCAACCAAATTTGTTCAGAAATTGTTGAATTTTGACCAAAAGAACCGTCAAATGAAAACGTGGAATTACGTGAACAACGATACAGATTTGCCGAAAAGTGTAATCATAGAATAAGTTTACGTGAAGCAAGAAGAAAACGTTCAGATTTATGGGGTAAGAGCATCATACATAGCTGTTGCATCATGGTAATGCACATTCTCACTCATTGGTGTTTGTGCGTCGTTTTTTGGATTTACGAGGGTGGTCCGATAAGTACTTAGCCTAAAAAAGAAAAACAAAAATTTTGGAGAAATGGCGATTTATTTTTCAATATAGTCTCCTTTTAGCTCGATGCACTTGACCCAGCGATGCTCCAACTTCTTTAACCCGTCTGAAAAATACGTTTTCTCGAGGTCTGCAAAGTAGGGCTCCGTGGCGGCGATGACCTCCTCATTCGACTGAAATTTCGGCACGGCGAGTGACTTTTTCAAGTTTGGAAACAAAGAGAAGCCGCACGGGGCCAAATCTGGAGAATTCGACCAATTTGGCCGTGACGAGGGCGGAGGTGTGAGCCGGTGCGTTATCATGGTGGAAGAGCACTTTTTTCTTCGCCAAGTGGGGCCGTTTTTTCTTCAACTCGGCGTCGAATCGGCCCAATAATTTGGCATAGTACAGCCCTGTGACAGTTTTGCCCTTCTCCAGGTAGTCGATGTGGATCACACCTTGTGAATCCCAGAAAACGGTGGCCATCATCTTCCCGGCCGATGGGACAGTTTTCGCCTTCTTCGGAGCACGTTCGCCGGGTGAAGTCCACTGTTTCGACTGTTCCTTGGTCTCTGGTGTGTACCAGTGGATCCATGTTTCGTCGACTGTCACGAAACGACGCAGAAACTTCTTCGGATCGCGTCAAACACTGCTCTGAAGTGGTCTCACGGTTGCGCTTATTGTCCGGAGTGAGCAAACGCGGCACCCATCGCGCCGACAGCTTTCTCATGCCCAAAACAAGAATCAAATCACCGACCGATATTGCTCTTTTTCCATTTTTTTAAAATCCGCTTCCACACGTGGTCAAAACAAAACTACGAGTCCGATCCGGCTGACAGTCTACGACAACAGCCGTCTACTAGAATGTACTGGTGCTATACTGGTGTCATCTAGTGGTGAGGCTAAGTACCTATCCGCCCACCCTCGTATACCAATATCATGCCTCAGCCACTGTATTTATCGGGCTTGGCTCCCCTGAGACTTTTTTTTTTGTCTTCCCAAAACAGAGAAGATGATTTGCCACAATTGAAAAGATAAGGATCGCGTCGCTAGAAGAGCTCAAGGCTATACCAACAAGCGCATATCAAAAGCGATTTGCGGTTTGAGGAAAGTGCTAGCGCAAGTGTATTACACTTGAAGGAGACTATTAGTAATTGATTTTACTGAATGCACTCTGTTGAGCGCCCTCTGGGGCAGTCCCTGATCGTTCAGTTCATTCATTTGTCAAATATCGACGTGGGAACATCTGTTGTAACCAACTCGAATTAAAGTTGTGAAATAAAAACTTATAAACCTTACAAAAAAATATTTTTCGGAAAAAATAAATAGTCACCTTATTTTTTGAACCAACCAACCAACCCCATGCTATAGGTAGGGGGTACCTCGACATTGGATGTATGTATCATCGATTCCTGCGCTTTTTTTGTGTTCGATTCTGAAGATCATTTAGAAAGCCTTTGTCGAAATGAACAGGATGTTAGCCCGTCCACTGCCGACGGTATTATATGCCATGAAATCGTAATTGAATCTGGTTAAACTATGGTTCTCAGATCGCCAATGAACGATATCCGTTCGATGGTAGAAACGATTAGGTAGGTTTCTGTTTGAGCAAATACTGCCGTTCACCTTGAAAACTTGGTGGAATAGAGCTCCAAATGTCGATACCTTCTCCTGGGGAACGTCGATCACGAAGAAATCGTCATCAGAGGCGGCGCTCTTCGGATCAATGTTGACTTATCGTAATAAGCATTCCTTGTTTAATGTTCTTGGAAGCTTCAGAATCTGAATTGGACGCCAGTGCCCTGGTCCTAAGAGCGTTTGATTCCTAACCCGAGGAAGGATGCGGTAGAGGAAGACTGGGTCTAAGGTGCGTACACAGCCGTATACGGGTGTTCGGCACTGCCAGCAGCTGGCTAAGATCATACTAGCTGGAGACGCTTGTTATCGAGGGCCAGGTTGAGTAAGTCAAATCATAAATTGACTCACCGTATAAGTACATGGAATTGGATGTCGAAAGTGAAAAGTGAAAATTTCATTAAAAGTCATGGCTCTCGGCTCAAAAGATGAAAGATCGAAAAGTTTTAGTGCCACGGCTTGACACAATTTAATTTTTTTGAAGGAGAAGTACAACCTCCTCTATCTGTTTTCGAAGCACCATTCGATATACAGCAATACGCCGAATAAGGGCGAAACGCATATCTACCTAATTCCCAAACACAAACTTAAAACCACTCACAACCCAGACCACGGAGCTTGCCGATAAATCAAAAACAGAAAAACTGCCGCCACGAGCTCTTAAAGTAATTTCACAGTTCCACTGACATAGTGGCACACTCACTGAATTCCATTCACAACACCGAACCATATCCCCACGGCTAGAGATGTATCGTGTCCTGTTGTATGCTCACAATGTCATTCACCCAATTTGTAGCAATTGTACACGTACGCCATTCATACACACCCCGCTAGGATAATGCGCAGCCATTGTATCGGTATATCAGTGTACGCTTCGAGTGGTTGAGTCCTTGCAAAAACACACAAACACACATACACACTGAATAGAAGTAGCAGCAGCACATGGGCGGATGAAAAATTGCGTTCCATTCATTTTTCTAAGCACACTTTTATCTTCAGCAATCATCTGCGAACGTGAGCAGTGTGTGATGTGATGTATCTTTGTATCTTCCCTTGTTTTTTGGCTGTATGCTTTGATGCCACCCGCATTGTTCTCTCACTCAGGCCGGTGCTGTTTCCTTCCTTCCTGACGGTGCGGTTGTTTGGTTCTGTCGTTCATATGGTATCAAGCATAGTTCTGAAGCGAAAGAACAAGAGGAACTTATCCTTTACGTGCCTTAGTTAGAATTTATGTTTTGTATCTCGAAGAACGCGCCCATCAACTACCCCTCTGTCATGTCGTTGTCTGGGCGCTCATTCTCGACAATGTCGGCCTTGTCCTTGTTTTTCGTTTTTTTGTTTGCGGAATCATATCACTGCATTAAAACTCACAGGATACACACACCACCAGGTGAGACTATCTACTACCATCTGCCGGCCGAGTCTGCCGCGCTATATGTGGTGCAGGCATAGTGCGGTTGGATTTTGTTAAGACGGCTTCTGTCTCTCTAGTGAAATTATTCAGCATATGCGGTTTAATTTTCATATTGGGAAATGTAGGCGCCAAACGAGTCCTTTTTTGGTTTGAACAAAAATTTCCCTTCCGAAGGACGAAGACTAACACACGCAGTAAAAGCCCGTGATAGAAATGAGATGCTTGTGGGCATGATCTAAATTCGGTATTTAATGCAACGCGCAGCGGTGGCGTAAGGACGAGAAAGGATTTCCATTTCCCACTGCATATTATAATTCTTATATCCCAGTGAAAGCCACTGTGTTCGGTTGTAAGCAACCGCTTTACGTGCTTTCCCTCATCTTCGCTCTTGCACCCTGAGGCATTCTATAGACTTTTCAACAAAAACAAGGAAATAGAAATAGAAAAACACTGACCAAAGTGAGAATGTACCCTGGAATGCTTCCTTTTTGCTTCTTGTATTTGGGTATGATTTCGTCCATTTTGGGGAACACAACAGTTACAACAGCAACTAGTAAGGGGCAGATGAATAGGAGAGTCATGGCATCAAGGGCGTGAAGACCATTTTAAGGCATTCAAAACCGGAATGGGTAAGATATTACATTACGTGACCTGGATGTGGAATTTCTGATAGTCCGGCGAATATGTGAGACTCTCTCAAGGGATCGGGCGGCCGAGTAAGTCATCCTCACAGTGAGCTGGAATGGGCAATTAGGGTGCGAAATTGAACCAAGGTTCTACCGATGCATATATAGTGTGCCTGTCCTTTCGACTTAGGTCTATCCGACTACCTCCGCCCACTGTCAAGGGGGAAGATTGAAAAATACACTGCATCTCTGAACTTCAGCCAAAATCTAGTCCTTTTGCAAGTATCCCGTATCTCACAGATATGAACAGAAGTATGTCATGAGAATTTAGAGTTCGACCATACGCTGGACACCAATGGCAGTATCCTGTTCACTTGCTCGCACTAAAACAACTTTACTGCGCAAGGAAGATAGATTTATGAATGATGGTAGTTTAAGGAAATTTATTATATCCTTCCCATATATAATAGTACGAGCCAAACCATGATAGAGACGATAATGATGATGACGTTGTGTGTGCTTGTGCCGTCAAGATGAATTAATGTGGATGTTTGTGATATGTGATAGGGTTGCTTCCTTCCGAAAAGTCTCCAGGAAATGGTTCAGTCACTAGTCACTGAAGCAACAAAGAAACGAATGGGCACAGTGTACTCGTATGTGTTGGGGCTTTTAGGTAGAGTGCACTACGAAACGGGGGCATGCGGAATAGAGTGACAGTAACAGTATGTGAAGAAAAATGAGGAAGGACACGGCCTGCAAGTGAAGAACTCGTTGCGATGAAGGACAAGTGTGGTGCACAAGAAATATTTTTTATTGCACTCGTATGTTGCGTGGGAAGTGGATGAATCTCGGATAAACTTGAACTAGTGACACTTGCGTCTGGTGGCGGATGTCAGTTTGAAGAGTGTGAACTATTTCTGGAGGGAAAATAGACTGCATACTTTTAGGTGTAATTGGCGGTGGTTATTTCTGTTGCAGGTTCCTTAGGATGAATGTGATCATGTCGAATTGACGACTATCCAATGATCTTTCGTTAAGTTTTCAAATAAGTTAGATGACGCTCTAAACTCAAACATTTTTTTTGTCTTTTGACTTATGTTAACCCAGTTGGATTGACTTCCAGATAATCAACGGATTCTTGGAAGATCTGCCAAACATAAACACTTTGAAAGGAACTATTTTAGTCGATTTGAATCGAGGTACAAAATCAAAATCAACCACATTTCAAGGAGAAAGTAGATTTGATGGCGAGAAAAAAGCAACTCCAAGTTGAAGTACAGATCCAGGTGAAGGAGATGAATCAATGAGCAAATTATTTGAATCAGAAAAACTCAGTCGACGTGTATAAGGAAACATACAACTTTAGAAATTGGAGCTGATCAAGAATCACTCAAGCATCACTCAAAATTCAGTCTTCTTAAGGTTCATATTGGAACAACTGAATGAATAGCGAAAACGCCGAACAGAAGCAATAACTCTGAAGTCACAGCACAAAGAGCCTTCAATATTGTTCCTATGTCCCCCTTCATTGTAATTTCCATAAATACGGTCTAAGTACTCCTCCTGCATGTAATCCACATCACGCGGTCATTTTTTTGTGGATGTAATGGAGTCTCGTGGAGCTCATATTGATGTCCAGTAAGGCAAAGCCATTAGGCCAAAATTAACTTCAACGCTGAATATGATTTTTGGAAGAAATTCACTATTTCTTCAAACTTTTGAAGAGTTCAGTCAAAATGATCAGAAGGCTTCAGCGCTTCAGTTAACTTGATTAAAGGTGTTGTCCATCAAAATTCACATGAATGTGGAAAGACATATTCCTTAATCTTGTGAACAGCGTGGAATCGACCACTTTGGCTCATTTCAAGCTACCGCACGTACAGCTGCGATATTTTCGATACTTTGACCGGTGCCTTATTTTAGTGATACTGGAACATCTTATAGGGACTATGTGGATTCAAATTCATCCACAATACAATATACTATAGCAAGGCTGAAGGGTCGATTGTTACAACTGAAAAATTGGAGTTAATGCTCGCTAACTTCGTTGTTCGTTTCTGAATTTATTGGAAAACCCTCTATAAACGGCGTCAACAATATACATGAAGTGGCTGATGTGGCTGATATGTAGCACATAATTGATGCCTTCATCGATGGAGATTTTATCCCACGGGATACGGGTGGTCCGATAAGTACTTAGCCTCACCGCAAGATGGCGCCAGTATCACAAGAGCAACTTACTATCGTGTAGTACGTCCATTTCAGCCGTAGTTTCCGGATTCGTAGTTTTGTTTTGACCGCGTGTGAAAGCGGGAATGTCCGCGGATTTTTGAAAAATGGAAAAAGAGCAATATCGGTCGGTGATTCGATTCTTGTTTTTGGAAGGGACATCGCGCAGCGAAATCAAAGAGCGTTTGGATGCTGTTTACGGTGATTCTTCTCCTTCGATGGCGATCACCAAAAATTGGTTTAACGAGTTGCATGTCGGTTTTTGATGAGCCACGTCAGGTTCCCCGAAAACGGCTACCACGAAGGATAACATGACAAAAATCCACGATCTTGTATTGGCTGACCGCCGATTGAAGGTGTGCGAGATAGCTGAGACAGTAGGCATTTCAAAAGATCGCGTGGGTCATATCCTGCATGAAATTTTGAAAGCTGTCGGCGCGACGGGTGCCGCGTTTGCTCACTCCGGACAACAAGCGCAACCGTGAGACCACTTCAGAGCAGTGTTTGACCCTGTCTAAGCGCAATCCGAAGGAGTTTCTGCGTCGTTTCGTGACAGTCGACGAAACATGGATCCACTGGTACACACCAGAGACCAAGGAACAGTCGAAACAGTGGACTTCACTCGGCGAACGTGTTCCGAAGAAGGCGAGGACTGTCCCATCGGCCGGAAAGGTGATGGCCACCGTTTTCTGGGACTCACAAGGTGTGATCCACATCGACTACCTGGGGAGGGGCAAAACGGTCACAGGGCTGTACTATGCCAAATTATTGGGCCGATTCGACGCCGAGTTGAAGAAAAAACGGCCCCACTTGGCGAAGAAAATATGCTCTTCCACCATGATAACGCACCGGCGCACACCTCCGCCCTCGGCATGGCCAAATTGGTCGAATTGGGCTACGAACTGCTGCCCCATCCACTGTATTCTCCAGATTTTGTCCCGTGTGAGTTCTTTTTGTTTCCAAACTTGAAAAAGTCACTCGCCGGGCAGAAATTTCAGTCGAATGAGGAGGTTATCGCCGCCACGGAGGCCTACTTTGCAGACATCGAGAAAACGTATTTTTCAGACGGGTTAAAGAAGTTGGAGCATCGCTGGGTCAAGTGTATCGAGCTAAAAGGAAAAAATTGAAAAATAAATCGCCATTTCTCCAAATTTTTTTCTTTTCTAGGCTAAGTACTTATCGGACCACCTTCGTACATCTACAGTGATCACCAGATGATCATCTATGAATTTACAAGAAATTTTAAAATAACAGGTTCCAAGTGCAATGATAGTCTTCAAAGTAGGGATATCTTCTAAGACATGCTTAACAGCAGAAAGTTACAATAGAATAATACTAGTGGAGCAATGAAATAAAAATATATAAGACAAACTATTTTAAGGCTTGATGCAAGGGCCAGTCAACTAATACCTGGAGACCTTTAAGCATACGAGATAAAAGCATCAAAAATAGCAATATAATATTCCTCAAACGTATCTTTTACGAACCTCTTCTCAACCAAAGGGGTACAATTTGAAAACAGGTCTTACTCAGATTTAAAGTCTGCAGATCCCTTAAAATAAAGACTCTTTGCAAATTTGATGTAGCAAATACCCAGCCATCATATTCGGCAAGATCCCTCATCAGCCCTCATGAGAATAGAAGACATGGCGCCTGGACGGCATGGAATTTCTTAATATAGCCGACGGTAGCAATCCTCCAAAAATGCTTAGAGAGAGACATGTTCCCAGAATCGTAAAAGCTGCAATGGCTTGTACTACTATAAGGAAAATAAGGCATGTGAAGGACAATCATCATATTGATTAATATGTCTACCAAACACAATGGGGAATAATATTCGACAGATTGCCTTCCGCAGCATAGGAGAAAAGAGCTTTATCAAATCATAAGTCTGATTTTAGGAAATCGCGCTCTACTGCTGACGTGATCAAACAATAGTCGACATTACCTCTAAAGCCATAGAAGGACACTCTGTAGATCGCTTGAAAGGACGAACACTAGTGTAGTAACACTAATTCTCCGTAGGATAGCTTCCAACTAGCCTACCAACAGGAAGTTGAGGTATGGCACTGAAGAAGAGTTTATACTTTACTTTGCCTCGCAGGAGTACCACAAGGTTCCATACTCCGTCGCCTCCTATGCAGCCTGATGTACAACAGGTATATTGGTAATCAATATTATTTTTTTGAAATAACTATCGTTACTGCTGCGTTGAAATAGTCGACTCGGCCACAAACATTGCAATTACTCAGATCAAACAGGGGCTTGAAGCCGCAGGTCTCGAACTGGCTGACCATAAAACGGACACCGCTCTTATCTCTTTTAGAAATACTTTGGAATACATTAGTATTCGCGTCGACTATCATAACATCTAAAGCATGCGGTAAAATACTTAGTGATGTTCGATAACAGACTGTTGCTTAGAATACATACGGACAAGAAAGTGTTGTGGCACTCCAAAAAATGCTCCAAATATACTCCAGAATAGTACCGAACATGGGTCTAAGCAGAAGTCCCCAATGGAAAGGAGACCTACGGAAAACTGTCATACATTATATATCATCATATAGTTGCCTCCCCGTTGTGAGGAATATTGTCTGCAGGTGACCCCGTCCTCAAATGAAGCCCCCACAATAAGAAGAATCAGGGATGAAAAAAGAACCCGGTTATCGCAAATATCTCTGCCGATATGGCCATGATGAGGACCTGATTCATGCAATCTTCGATAGTGGACTCTTCACGGAACGACCAGGTACACAGCTTCACTAGTAAGATGAATGGTGGAATCTCCGCACTAGTAAACAAGATGGGATCAGCTGGTCGGGAGCCAAACTATAATTCCAGGTCTTCCATCTTGAATTTTGTAAACTTTTACCTGGATCTGAAGAACGACAGTAGCTAAAACCGGTTGTTCTAAAACTGGTTGCTAGGAGTTCAGAATCATGTGCTCTATAACACAGCCAAGTTTCAGACCCATAGCTTCTCGGCAAGTTTGGCCTGATATATGCGTACGGATGGACAGAAAAGCCTTTGCATAAGTCTTCCCTACCTTTTGCTTTGCAAGATAGAAGACAAAAAAGATGCAATTTGAACAACGAAGGGATGAAATGACAAGGACAGCTGCTGGAGTACCAGTGTAGCCCTGCGAAGTAATATCGAGCGGCAATTCCGTGAATAGCTAAAGGATACAGGGAGCAGAGTGTGTTTGCGAATCCGCCTTAAAGTATCACAGGTCACTGGTTTCTTCTCGTATGATGATTCCACATCATGTTAGCAAATCTAAAAAATAATATTTCTCTAATATCGATCGATTTAATGTCTAAAGATATTGCAACTTGGGGACATCATCGATTGAATCATAACACCTCTAGCCCGTTTAGCATCTTGCAACAGATTAAGTAACCAGTTTGGCTAATCACTTTCGACACAAGATTAGTAACACAATAATGAAAAAAATACCAGAAATCGGATAAATACAAATCCCGAAATTACAAAATTCCCATTACTTTTTGAACACTCTTAATGAATACGCTCAATAAAACTGTTTGCTTGAAGGCTTTTTCTATTTTATGTCAATTCAATCGAATTCTATCAACTGTTCAAAGATGATCGTCAGGCTTTTATTAACAGGAACACCCATTTAGGCATAGCTTTCTAATGATTTCTGAAGTAAATCGAAAGCTCTGACAGTGACACTGGTTCATAAGCAAAACCTAGCTTAACGGAATTGCTGTCAATTCCTCGCGGGAGATGCACGTTACATTTCAAACAGAATAAGACCCCCTCCATCCTTTCACAGAAGTTGACAAGATTGATTTTTTATTTACTCTCAATTGATTTATGACACCATCCATCTCAACCGGTCGGATCGTATCAACTAATTGAGTTAAATGATTATCCCACGAATCAAACGACAGTTAGTTAATTGAAACCGATACCCAAACTGAGAGAGACTTATTAAAGCACTAAGGGTTGCCTCCAATCCCGAACGGAGGAAGATGACTGACAAACGTGGGTTGTCTTAAAGGGAACGTAGGAAAGACAAATGGGATAATTGGGGCAAGTGCCCGAATAGGTGGACAGACTCCCAACCGATTTAGTTCGACAATGATGAGAATCATCTGAATTTTCATCGCCTGTCGCAGGTCTGTTACAAATGGATGGGGAAGGGAGCTGAGACGTGGAGTAAATTACAGACTTCAATTGTGTTTGTCAACAAGTCGAAGATTTATGAACCTGCATGGGGTGCAGGAGTAATGTGCTCATGGTGGTGGGAAAAAATTAATATGGACTCGGATGATACACCGATCGTCTGGATTTGGTAATTCGTCTTTTTTTACAGGAATCTATTTCGGAGGCATTCATTGCATGTGCGACACTGTAAGAGGCAACGATGGATCAGTCGAATGAGCATTCTCACGGTCAAAGGCTATCATCTTCCTTTCTTAACGCAAGGGTCCATGTAAGGCTCTGTGAAAAATGATTTTCATGAAAAGTCCCGTGAAGGCATCAGTAAGGACCAAAGCCAGTGATGAAGCGTATTTTTTTAAACCCATATCTTTAGGGCATGTCTGCAAATTGTATATTAAAGCCACTCACGCCGTAGTAAATAGCGCTGCGTTACTCCCCATCAGACGTCCTAAAAATAAGTCCTTATTTAAAATTTAAGACAAGTAGCCAATAAAACGTCATAAACGCTTTGACATATGACACCAAACACAACTGCTACTCATGCCCCAATGGGGCGCACGGAAGCTCAATATTCTCCAATGGCACGTTTACACTTAATCATAAATCGAGTTTTATTTTTATACTGTCGCTGCTCTTATGTCGCCAAGGCTTCTCACAAGCATCATCACTGAGTGAGGAACCAACTCAAAAGACCATCAACACCAACAACAGAAATCCATTTCGCGTCTGCTTAAAGATCGAGGTTGCACGAGTTTTCCAGAAGGTGTTGTGTGTTGACCAAACTCTGTTTTGGCTTGTTGCTATCTCCTTTACGTTCTTGTCGTTCTTTTGATCAAGTTAATTGAAAAGTGTCGGAAAAACGATGGAAGAAGAACTTTACTGACCGACATTCGCTTCAGGATAGATGGGTCAGTCAGTCAGGCTCACCACCCAAAGGTATCAAGAAAAACAAAAAGGCAACCAATCCCTGAAAAGGAATGTGGAGGCAAACAGAGGAGGCAGTAAGGGCAGAGGACGAAACCTGACACGTAGGGTAAAAAACAAATCGATGTCGTTCTTTTGCTGGGCATCGAGCTCCGATGATGGTTAACTCCGAGTTCCTCGAATTTATGTGCAATATCCTCTAGTGACGTCCACAGGGACGTGCCACCCTTTGAGGTTTCCATCAGTAGTTGGTTGTTGGGTATCCTTGTAGCCTGGTAGCCCGGTCGCTGTCGGGGTGAAATTTTATTGTCTGTATGTGCCTCGACGGTATTGGTCGTATGCTGTTGTCGCAGCTGGTGGGAAGAGTTAACACGTATCCTCCGTAAACCCATTGATGTCCGGTTCGTTTTATTCGTTTCGCCTTTTTTTCCTTTTTGCACTTTGTGTGCCTTCTTGAAGACAGGGCCCATTTGTGCTATTTATGAATGGATACTGTGTCGTCAGTGTAGGGGATGGATAAATGACTGGACTTTATCGGCTGGTGCTTAATAAATATTGGCGTGACGTGATCATTGCACGAGACGGAGTGACCGATTGACAGTCTATTTGCTTTTAACATAGGCTATCAAAATTGACAAATTCCCTTTTAATGAAGTTTTGCCTCAATCCTTCAGACGGCTTCGATTCAATCACGAGTGTGACTATTAGATATAGAGAGAAAGAGAGGATTTTCAACCGAATGCAAACATAATCCTGGCATATGACCGGAAACTGGGTGTATGACGTTGGTGAATCTGTACCATTTTTACTCTGCTAAGTTAGAAAAAAGTCAAAAAAAGCTGTCTATCGTTCGTGAGTGATATAAGGGAGAAACAGACACTACTAACCATATACATATATCGAATTCGATGCCCTAATCCGTACTAATTCATTCCACGAAAGTTTTACCATCAGACCCTTGGCTACTGGTGGAGCATTTTAATCCTAGATAGACACCTCACTTTATTGTATTTCCCCTTTTCTAGAGCGAAATGAAAAGGAGTTTAGAGATGTACGCGATATTCGGCACTCAGCAGGTTGACTCAGGTGATGCGTGTATAGACGGTATAGTCCCAGATGAAATGTTCCGCCGTATCACTGTCTTCATCAGTTGACCCTTGAGTCATTTGAAGTCAGTTCTCTTTTATGACAAGGAGAAAGCGTTTGGAAACATCCTTCGCCGGCCTATCTCTAGGATATTTCGCCAACTGTGAATTTGTCTGAAGGACTCAGTCGTTGGCGGAGGGACTAAAGCAGAACTAGAGCTGGTTCGGGTTTTGAAATTTCTACGACGACTCTAGAACTATACCTTTGTCTGGCCTGATAGGAGGTTCAATATCAGGTCAGAGATAGTTCTGATTCTCCGGGGTAATTACATTCCAACTGAAAGGCGTATCCAAATGACAGGGGCGTCAGATTTTCGGGAAAAAATCATCAGAATTCAATTGTGAAGTGTATCTTCCTTAAGACGACATATGGCTTGTGTACACTTCGTGGTACCAAGAGGAGAAGCTCAGCATACAATTCGTAACTGAACGCAGTTACACATGCTATACGATCACGTTTCGATCAGTTTTCGAATTCGTATTCGAATTCGTTTTACGGTCAGAGGAAAGCCAAAGAAGCGTTTGATCAAAGATGCTACAATGTGTTTGCCAGTATAGATTTCGTGTGATAGAACACCACCTTGTTGGCAGTCTCTTTTTACGCCAGATTTTTTTTTTTTTATAATTCGTGCAGGTTCAAGAGTGTACGCTCTTTTGCTGTTTGTCACACAACCTGGACGGGGTGCAGATGGTTTGTGTCGAAGATGTTCGTTCACTACTCTCCGGAGGTGGTTCTCCTAGTTAGGACTTGAGAGATTCCACTGAATTTGCGTTGGTTGTAGTTCACTGTAACTCTTTTGTGTCCATGTTATTAAGTTGTTGCATTGGAAATGCACACACAGAGTATGAATTTTGAAGTGATCTTATGCTGCGAGTGTTATGCCATCATCAGCACTCTCATTCACAACTGATGTTGTTGACTATGGACAGACTTGAACTACAGACCTTTGGCTCAACAGTCGATGATTATTACCATTGCACCACGATCACCCCCCAAATATGGCATAATTTCGAAGCACTTTCATTGTTCTTATCAACAATACCAGTGTTTCCTCTACGTCGTGCTGCTTAATACTTTTCCTGATGCTGTTGAAAGTTGCGTTATCAAACGTTACCTAAAAGCTGACTCTCTTCTCTCAAGTCCATATTTAATTCTCTAAACAAGCTTTTGAAGCACAATCCTTGCTGTTAGGTAAGTTGTTTCTTGGAAAAACTAAGTATTTGAAGACCTACTTTCAGGACTTGGAGTTTCACTAATTTTCCTAAAATATTTAGTAGGAAGGAGGTTAAGCTAAACGGCTGAAGCTCTGTAATAAGTTTTACCATTCTTAAATGAAGACACACCAGATCATAAGAAAAATTTGTAGGCAAGCGCTAGGCTTGCAGTAAACATTATTTTCAGTATTGGAAGCAGCCTAGTAAGCTAAGTTGCGTCAGTTCCTAATGATTTGGTTATTGTAAGGTGCGGCTACATCATAGCAACCGATTAGCCGGCATAGTGAGCCGAGAATAATCTGATTTCCCGAAAACTAAGTCTAGAACAGAACTTCGACTAGGTGCAGGTGTGACCTTATATGTTAACCAGTTTTGTCAGCTTGCCCCGTTTGAAGGTTCTTATCAACTTGCTAGTTGTATCCAGTGATTATTAATATAGAAGAGTCTGTAAGACTCACTTTTTATATTTTTTCTACTTCGGTCGGTATATGAACCTGTTGTCTTCCGAATTCGTTTGAGTTCAGGTGTTTAGGAGACTTCTGGATTACCTTGAGTGACTTTCAACAGTGGGGTTTAGTGACGGGGCACACCGGCTCAAAATATTTGCTGATGACACTATTTAATCTCAGCCATTATGGAGGAATTTCGCAATGCATTTAGAATTCTATGCGTCTATTATATATACATATGTAAGTGACAGTCGAAATATTTTTATTAATTAGTTAGGATATGGTCCATTCACTTGATCAAGAGTCCGAGTAGGGCTTTTATTAGCTTACAAGAGCCTAAGCTTCTATCAATAACGTATGTATTCACTGTCGACATTGAACTGCTAACTTCGCGAAGCCTTTTCTAGACAAGTACTGGTGGTTTGTGACAGGCGGTTTGTGACTAGCCCACGGAGATGAAACATCGCAAAATACGAGTACGATAAATTGACTGATATCAAGTTCCGTGATATCGGCGAAAGAAGTTGACATTCTTAGCTCTGAGCTACGAAACACCTTTACGAAATCATCGAAAAAGTGGAGCAGGCAGCAATATCATCACTCCCTACATTGTTTGGAATAAGCAGAAAGCTTTAATCAAAAGGAAGTTCGGGGGATGGGTTCCTACATTGTTTGCGAAAAACATGTTGAAATCTATTTCTGAAATGACTCAAAACTAAGAATGGATGGATGCTACCGGGCATGTGGATTGAAGGGAATTTTAAAAGAATAAAAATTTCTTATTTTAATACAAAAGCACCCTTAAACTTTTTTTTATAATTTGTTAATGTCAAAATGTCAGTCAAGGCCTATGTTTGTCATGGTGAAGTTCATGAGCAGCAGCTTTCGAACATTTTTAAAAATTGCTAATGAAATTCTGAATCGGTGATCACAACTTTATGAGTGCTTACTCCAATTTTCCAACGGAAAATATCGCAACTTTAAGTGGTCCAGCCTAAAATGAGCTAGATTAGTCGATTCCATGTTGTTTATAGGATACTCACAGTTCATATTCACCTGCACTTTTACAAGATAAAATTTCCTCTTGAACTAAAGCCTCTTCATCATTTTAAGCCCCGAATCTTCTCCTATTGTATTCCGCAAAAGTTTGAAGAAAATTCTGAATTTCATCGGAAAATCATCTTCAGTGATGAAGCTCATTTAGAGATATATGGTTCCCATAAGATGTACCCACATGCGGCACACCTGGTTAAACGAGTGACTTTCTGAAGCGAAAGTTGATCCCAATGAACAGACATCGCGTTCACGCGGCTTAACGCTGCGGCATTTCTTTGTATTAGATTATATAAGTCGTTGGTTTATGGCAGTAAATGTTCAACTATCAGTCCCATATCCAAACTATTCTATGCGACATATTGGGTTGGTGACATCTCAATATTCTGTATAGTTTCGAAGATGAGGCTGGAGGGGCAGTAGAAGTTAATGGAGAGCATTATCGCAACAAGTTTCCAAAAATTGAAGGAACTGGGTCTGGGCGATTTCTGGTTTCAGCTGATCTCAAACGATCAGGATCTTCTTCTCCTTCTTCTTCTTTTCCTTTTTATCCCGGCGTCGTTATGGTCAGAAGTGTAGGACCATAACCTTTCCACTTAACTGCATTCCTACTGGTCCGCTTGTGGGGTCCGCCGGTTTTTTTTTTTTTTTTTTTTGACACTGGCATGCTCCTGATTTTTTTTGTTTGATCTTACTTTTACAACACCGGTGATCTCCAGTCGTGTCAACCCACTGATTTGCATGTACACTTGTGGGGCAGTTTAATGGTGGTATATGTGTCCCTAGGCTCACCTTGGTGTTTTCTAAATTGCCTAGATGTGATTTTCGTTTACCTTTGTTTTACGACAAGCGAGAGGTATCGCTGCAGGGATATTCTTAACCCGTCCCTGCACGGATTCAAACGATCAGGATCATTTTTCTTTTCAGTTAGAGAAATTCATTGGCCTCCGAATCCATGGTATTTAACACCCTTAGATTTCTTTTTGCGACGTTATTTTAAGAGTAAGATCTATGCCAATAACTCACCGAGAATCTAGGACCTCAAACATGACATCCACGCTTAAGTCATATTCCTCGAAAAGTAGACAATAGTTATGATCTTCAGACGATCGCCTGTTTCTTTTTCGATTAATTTTTATTAATTTTTTACTTAGAGATACCTTACGCTAGTCAAAAATGCTCAAGACTAGCTAAAAAAACTTAAAATATATAAGAAAAAATAGTTCGGCTAAGAAAATTTTTTCATTCGTTCGATCGCCTGTTACAGAAGCCGTGGTGATCACCCGGACTATGTTGTGTTCCATTTATAATTGCCATAGACCGAGCTTCATTAAACAATAAAGACCAGTATTGATTTCACAAAAACGTGTACCTGGGCCATATCCTTAAAATGTAGATTCGTTGATCGTATCAAAAGGCGCCTTAGACAACTGCCACCAGACTTATCAACTGATTTGACTAACAAAACACTTACCCATCCTAAATACATTTGCCAAGGCAACAACGAAAAATCGCATGAATCGAACAAATATATTCTACGAAATCACATAAGTCCTGATACTTTTTGAACATCACTCTAGCATTTATTGGAATTGTGGATATTGTATTACCCTCATAAGGTAAGGCTTTAACTGGAATAATGTCACCTGAATTCTGACATTGCACAGTAATCGTATAATAAAAAAAAGCAAAATAAAGTCAATTAATTCATCCGTTACCAAGATGTTATCTGTTGTCATCGCCCTCTCAGACTCTCTACCACTTAGCGAGACACAACACATCTTTCATCAGACGCCTCCAGACAAACTGAGAGCACTAAGTGTAAACTTATTGCCATTCACTCGACATCAAAGGACATGACTGTCACACCAGGTAAATGACTTGTTTGCCACGACAATGCACCCAGAACGTTGCTACTGCGGTTTTTCACCTCTCCTTGAAGACCTATTTATATGTCTTTCATTTCAACTCAAGCCAGTAATGAAAAGATTCCTTGGAAACCAAATAGGTTTCTTCGAAAGCCATTTGCATTCGTAAATAATTCGCAGACAATTTGTTCGACTGAAAGTCTTCCAAACTACCTCACTAGCTCGTCTAAAATGCAAATCTGTTGTTGATGTTCTATTTTCTGGGTTCCACGGGCCAATCGACCCCTTAATGCTCATTACATCGATCAAAATTATTCAACAGAAAATTACACAACACAACGCATACAGTACACACACACATGATTGAATATTCAAATTGGCGATAATTGAAGCCGGTTAGCTGGTTAGCCGGCCAGCCTCGGCTTACCCGGGACTAATATCACATTCAAATGATAGGTTAATTGCCGCAATTCAAATTAAGGACCAATTATCCCGTCGATAGTAATCAACTTAATTCCACGGGGTGTACTCGTGTGCCGCAAAATGCATCATATTGAGTTGAAGGAGCATGGACGTCACTGAATCGGCAACAACCCATGCTAGGTAGTAAAAGGACTAAGAAAAACATCGGAAAATATCCTGATAATTCTTCTAATCATTCGCCATTACCCATGACAAATTGTCTAATGAGATATTAAACATAATTTCTGAATCCTGGTGGTCCTCGTACGCACAAGAGTGTGTCCTTTCGATATGGGGAAGGATAAATCCATTTTATGACAGTCTGCCAGTGACAGGGCAATTGGCGAATTAGAAGTACCACGGATGGGGGGGGAATGCGAAAACGAAAAACAACAAACATCGTTCGTACATAACAAGGATCAACGGACCATGGCGGCATTGTCTTAACCAATGAGTCTTGCAAAGGAAGAAGGACGACAGCAGTACAACGAACCTAGCTCCAGCAAAATGCCATTTATCTAAATTACACACAACCTAGACCATTTATTCTGGTGGCACTGTACAAGGATATGTTTATGCTTGTGCTTGTGTTGTTCTGGCGTTAGATGGGGGTCACGATGAAGTCCTCCCAAACAAAAACTAGCCTCATTTAGTGAAACTTGCCCATATACTTGCATACGCTTATTTATGTTTATATTTAACTACAATGTATATTACTCATGCATAACCGTATTGTCACGCATACATAAAGGATCGTCCATGACTCTGTCATAAATTCTACTTAAATTTCTATCCAATTTTGCTCGTATTCTCTGTCATCCTTCCGCCTTTCATATCTTTTCCTTTCTCGAACGGTGCTTACAGCCATTGGCAAGGGCAACGACTGTTGAGTATTTCATGTCCTTTCTCAAGTAAATAAATAAATATCCTATTGCGTTCAGTTTTAATTCTGAAAATTGCCCTATGGACAGACTGAAAACCCAAATGTCAGTTCATCATCCATCAGCGAGGATACGAGGGATTATTATTGATGGCACATTAAGTCATAAATGTCTGATGATGGTGAGTGTGCGGAGTCGACGAAAGGTTTACTGATAGTGGCGGAAAAATATGGAAAAGGATAAAATATTTGTAAATATTTGCATTGGGGATACGGTAGAGATGAAAAGTCAAACGAGAGCTAAGTGGGATAACATCGTATTGCCCATTTCGGGAATTCACCATAATAATGGTGGCTCTTGGCCATACGTGGGTGAAAGCTTTTATTTCTTGAGATCAGTGTTAAGAGCTCTTGGGTGATAGTAAAGGTTGAAAGCACTATTGTTTAAGTCGTCATCGGGGCACTATGTTGTGTAAGCCAACTCAAGCCACGAGCCATCAAGTTCTTCACTCAGAAGTGGTAGACAATTTTGTTACGGAAAGAAGGAGAGGAAAGCCAACAGGAAAGGGAAGTGGATGCGCCAATTATTATAATTGAAACGAGTATATAGGGTCGACAGTTGGACCGTAGCCTATAAATCGTTTAATACTTTAAGACGTATTCAGAGTCAAGTATTTTTAGATGACAATGTGTCTTGCATGATGAACATGCATTCAAAATTAAGATTGCTCAACCACCCATTGATGTACATAAACAGCTCTACACCCTTTAAGTCGAGGAAAAGTAACATTTAAAACATGGTCAATACCTACAAAATTGGGAGGAGAAGTTCTAGTGTGAGGTGTACTTCTCACATTGAGAATGGCATTGAAATTGTGTATTTAAGCAGGAGCAACATTTTTATAAGTCCTCCATGCGTGTTGCAGGCCTCTTACCGCCATATCGTCTGATGGAGACTGCTCCCAATAGATCTTCAAGGTGAAAAGGTATTTTGTAGCATGGTAACCAGCGTTAGTAGTATTCACCTGGTCTACTGACTGGGCATCGTCCTTAAATAAATATGTGCCAATGATTCCACCAACTCATAAAGCACACCGTTTTAACCGTTGTAGGGGCGTTTCGACGAAGGCTTCTGGGTTTTCTCCACTCCAAATTCGACAATTTTGCTTTTTTTTTATCCTTTTAATCAAAAACGGGCCTCATCGAAGAACACAATTTTGCGTCCAAAATGAGGACCAAACTGAATCATTCGTCACGGTCATGATTCACCGAACCTACGACGCGTACATACAATGGTCACATTCATGGTGATGGTGATGGTGATGGTGATGGTGATGGTGATGGTGATGGTGATGGTGATGGTGATGGTGATGATGATGGTGATGATGATGGTGATGGTGATGGTGATGGTGATGGTGATGGTGATGGTGATGGTGATGGTGATGGTGATGGTGATGGTGATGGTGATGGTGATGGTGATGGTGATGGTGATGGTGATGGTGATGGTGATGGTGATGGTGATGGTGATGGTGATGGTGATGGTGATGGTGATGGTGATGGTGATGGTGATGGTGATGGTGATGGTGATGGTGATGGTGATGGTGATGGTGATGGTGATGGTGATGGTGATGGTGATGGTGATGGTGATGGTGATGGTGATGGTGATGGTGATGGTGATGGTGATGGTGATGGTGATGGTGATGGTGATGGTGATGGGGATGGTGATGGTGATGGTGATGGTGATGGTGATGGTGATGGTGATGGTGATGGTGATGGTGATGGTGATGGTGATGGTGATGGTGATGGTGATGGTGATGGTGATGGTGATGGTGATGGTGATGGTGATGGTGATGGTGATGGTGATGGTGATGGTGATGGTGATGGTGATGGTGATGGTGATGGTGATGGTTGTGGTGATGGTGATGGTGATACTTTTTGATCCAAATTTAAAATAACACTTCTTGCTGGATGACTCATTATCTTTGTGTCTGGTGGATCAGTGGTTGTACTGCCATAGAAATTTTTCTACCTGATTTGTTATAATTATTCCTTGGATGAGTCATTCGTGGTGATGGTCGTGGCCGTCTTTGATGAATTCTAAGTTCGTGCAGCGTGGCTTTAATGGTTTGAGTGCCGCTCAAGTCAGCACATGTATGTACAATAGCTCGAGATTGGGGACTACTTTACCCACGCGACCGTACATAAGCTAACAAGCAGCTAAAAAGATGGATTACTGACCTAGACCTTCAAATGTTAACCAGATGCTAAGGGCACCCAAATATTTATTTGATGGCATGGGTAGAAAACACCTCATACTGAGACTGTCCAGAGCTTCTTTGTTTTTACATTGTTCGAGTAGAAAGTATAAACTTTTTTTAGACATTCTCTCAGCTCCTACAAGCAAAAGCAGACCCCATCCTTCGGAGTGAACCTGGGTATATAAAACAAACAATTCCATCCGCACGCCATAGGGAGGTATCCATCTGCCTGCCTCAACATTGTAACTCAGACTATGCATAGTATATTCCCCGCTGTTACTTCACCACAACAGAGGACGGCTGTGTTGAAGTAACTTCACAGGCGCCCCAATAAAATCGCACATTTGCCTTCCATCATAAAAATGTCGTTTTATTCCTTGGCCAACACGTCCTCACTCCCCACCGGGCATACCACTCCATCGCGCCTGCACTTCAATGCTAAACAATCGAAACTATGTATAAACTGCGCCCGCAGATGTGGAACTCTGTTTCGCTCTCGAACTGAAATTTATTATAAGTACAACCTTGAACGATGCTAATGCCACTAGCTCGAGATAACCAACAGCATGAGAGGGGCAATCCAGTCCGCCGTTCGTTCGGGGATTTGTTTATCATAAATCCACGCGATCCTGCCGAATGCACTATAATGCTTCCCGCCCAGGCAGCAATGGCAACAGCAGCGGCAGTAGCTTCTAAAACATCAAACAGAAGACAGCAGGAATGGAAGTCGGATCTGCTCTGGCTCCTGCTCTGTTTAGATTATCTGTCTAAACATGGCTCCTTTTCGTCGTTTCCTTTTTCCTTTCCGTAAATCATTCAATGTACTCTCTTTTTTCCCGTCCGTTTCCGTGTCAGCTCGTTTTTATGTTGATCTGTCGAAGTCCGGGTATTCCTCCGGCCTCAGTGCCTCAAATTAATCCAAATTGGCAATTTGCCCCCACCACTGCGCGTTCACAAGACCCGACACCAAGGAAACCAATAAAACAAAAAGCCCTCAAAGCAAACAAGAGGTAAAGAAGAAAAGGACGATGGAATCCAGTAATAAAACAAAAGTAATAGCAAAACCAATAAAAATTAAGGATACATCAAGTATGTTGCCTGCCTTATGCCTGATGCTTGGTACTTTATAGCTTTTTGAATCGAGTCCTTGCTTTTAGCTTGGACAGCCTATTGGTACTTGGCTGTGGATTAACCACGGTGGTGGGTAGTAATTCAGATGGCGTGTGTCGTCGTACACGTTAATTCTGATATGGCATACGAGATGCCCTGGACAAATACTTGGCTTTTTGGGGGTAAACTTAATTTCCTTCAATAATTGTTTAAGGAAGCGATGCCATTGTCGTCTTTCGTGTTTCTTCAGTCTACAGTCGTATTACGTAGGTGTTTGCTAGGACAAAGGGAATGTGAGAGTTATCCAAGCTGTGTTTGCTGAGTTGTTGACGAAGAATAGTGTTTTGTTGTGAAGAGTTCATTTGTCGTTTGAATGAAGCAGGAAAATGTGTTCAGGATAGTGACGAACGGAGGAGGTACTCAGAAATTCACTTTGAAACTCGAATTTCTGCAACTGTACGAGGGAAGTGGATACATACATCGTAGTCGGATACAATCTTGGTATATTGGCATCTTTGAATGAAAGTAGAAAATCCTTTTTCGAGTTACAGACTGCAGCATAAACAATAAGTTGGTTGAGATGGGATTTTCTTATTTGTCGGCTTTGATAGGACGATTTTCTCTAGATATGCATGCTTTAAGACGTGCGTCTTGATTTAATATTCTCTATACCAGGGATTTGTTTGGAATTATCAGACATGATTTCTGATGGAATCGGGTTCTTCCCTGGAACAAAGAGCACTAGAGGTCTCTCTATTTGTTTATTAAATGCAAATCGTATTTTCGATTTTATGTTTTCAATTGAGACAGATTTCACCTAGGCGTAGTGTTTGCTTAGGGCAGATTTGGATCGGATCTAACAAAATAAGTAGAATAAACAGGCATCACGATATATGATATATGAGCCTTCCACCTATCAATTTCTAAGCCCAAAGCGGAGCTTAATATGACTGGTGTTCAAGAAATAACAGGAATTTTAGGTTTTCGAAAGGAATTGTAGTTAGTCACCAAAATTAAATGTCAGCAAACTGCAATGGTAGGAGAGTGCTAGGATCCATGCCAATCAGTACTCCATGAAATTCTCTTAAGACCTGATCTAATCTGCACCAAGCATAGAACGCCAAAGGAGAGTTAAGGTGCCTTTAGGGATGACACCCTTTATGCACTCAAACTCAGAGAGATGCCATTGCAGGAATGACGAAAGTTTTATCAGAAAGTAAAGCTAACATGCCAAGGCTATAAAGCCGGAACGGAATTTTGAAGGAATCAGCATGGACAATGGGAATATGGAATTTGCAGATTGTTCGAAGGAAGTCAAACTATTGCTATCAGGCAGAACGTACCAATCAAACTGGAGGAAGACGAGAAAGAATTTCGTCCACTCGACTTAGACGAGATTAGGGTAGCGGTATCGAAGTGGAAATCTAGTAAAACTGCTGGCACAGACAGACAACATTTTGTACTATTGGAAGTAACTGGGAATGAGTTGGTTATTGATTGGCTGAGGCACTAAATATTACCGAAGAATAGACTCTTGGCATCGTTGCCCGTAGGATCCTATATGTGTTTCTTTTGCAAAGTCTCTAGACGGGAAAATGCAGACCACGTAGCCAACAACAGCAAGTGTCCAGTATTCCGGAAAGCGCTGTCCCAAAAACTACAATGAAAGTGATGCAAATAAATCCTAATCACTGCGCAGCCGCACAAGACTTATTGGCACAGACGACTCACGAGGCGAAGGTAGATGTAGCAGTTATAAGTGAACCATACAAATCCCTGGACTGTAGCAGCTGGATAAAAGACAATACAAATTCAGCTGCTATATGGGCATGTGAAAGACAGGAAACAGGTCAATCAACCAACTACTTTGTGACCGAGAGGATAAATGGAACTCATTTTTATAGCTGTTACGCTCCTCCTAGACTATAACTGGAAGAATTTGAAAGGCTATTATATTGCAACTGATGGAAGATTATAATTGCAGGAGACTTTAACGCTTGGTCCACAGAATGGGGCAGCAGACACACGGATGCACGGGAAGACTCCTTTTGGAAACGTTTACGGTTCTAGGTGTGAATCTGGTTAATACAGGTACTACAAGTACTTTCCGCAAGGCCGGTAGATCATCAATAGTTGACATAATCTTTGTGTGCAATTCCCTTGCCAGTAATACAACATGGAGAGTGAGTGAGGACTCCACGCATAGCGATCATCAAGCTATTATAATGGAGATCGGCGAGAGAAAACGCAGGCAGCGCCCAATTCAAACTGGACCAACGTGGAAGGAAACCTCCTTTGACACCGATGCCTTTGAAGAAGTCCCCTCCTGCAAGCATTTCCCTAAATTGTGTTGGAAAGCATCTGGTCTAGCCGTAATGGCCGCTTTGACTGCCTTGTTTGGGATTCCATCCGGTCCGGGTGTTTTATTGTTTTTGACCATCGAGACTGCTTTATTTAGCTCCTCTAGGGTAATAACAGGAATTTCTTCTGTGTTAATCCCCGCCATGCTGCTACTTGGTACTACTGCCAAAAGGAAAGGAAACCATCTGGAGAACCGTCCTCGTATCGGCCAATCTGTCTTTTGGATACACTAGGCAAGATACTAGAACGAATTATCTACGATAGGTTACTGGCGGTGGCGGAAGCGAACGATGCATTGTCAGCCCACCAATATGGCTTCAGAAAATCCCGATCAACGGTCGACGCCATAGAAACAGTGGTAAACCTGGCTGCGGACGCCATCCAAGGAAAAAGATGGAGATGTGGAGAGAAGAAGTATTGTGCAATAATTACGCTAGACATAGAAAATGCTTTCAACCTGGCACACCATACAAAAGTCCTTAATTGACATGGGTTCCCCCCACTATTTATTAAAGATCGTCATCGACTACTTCAACAACAGGAGGCTAATGTACAATACCGATAAAGGCGTAAAATTCAACAAAATAACGGCGGGTGTTCCTCAAAGATTAGTTTTTGGACCTCTCCTGTGGAACATCATGTACGATGGCGTTCTACGATTAGCGCTTCCCGAAGGAGTACGATTCATCGGCTTCGCCGACGACATTGTCGTCGTTACAGTGGTAAAGCATATAGAGTGGAAGCCACTACGAACGCAGCTATCTCTAAAGTGAAAGATTGGCTTTCAAATGCCGGTCTAGAACTAGCAGCCCAAAAAAAGGAGGCTGTGCTTCGGCTTCTTAGTCGGAGATCAAACGATAAGGTCCAAAAAAACAGTCATGTACATAATGTATGCCAGCGAGAAGGCATCACACGCGCAACGAGCTCTTTCACGAATGCTTCCGAATATAGGTGGACGGATATGCACGCAGAGTCCTACTCTCACGGGTGTTCAGCTCAGTCCTACTGTACGCTGCTTCAATTTGCAGTTAAAGGACTAAAGCGGAAAATGGATTCAGTCTATTGGCTTTGCGCAATAAGAGTAATCTTCGGATTCAGGACCATCTCCGACCATGCAGCGTTACTCATAACAGGAATGCTACCCATCGATATATTGGCAGAGGAGCTCAGAAGGGTATACCACAGACGCACGCCAGACCGGCAACAGACCAGGCTTATAAAAGCAGAAGAACGGGCAGAATCCATGGCAATGTGGCAAGCCAGATGGGACATCTCCACAAAAGGAAGATGGACGCACAGGCTCATTCCCGTCATCGAGACTTGGACATCAAGACCGACAGGAGGCTGCAACTACCATCTTTCGCAGTTTCTGTCTGACATGGTAGCTATCGAAAGTATCTGCATAGATTTGGATATGATAGTACTCCGCTGTGTCCACAATGCCCAAACTCCGAGGAGGACGCAGAACACACAGTCTTTTACTGCAGTCGCTTTATGCAGGACAGACAAAGGCTAAATGTATCAAGCCCTGTAAACCTGATCTCCTATATGATGGACTCGGTGGAAAATTGGAACGAAACATGCTCGTACATTGCATCAGTACAAACAAAGCTACGGCAAGTCGAAGCAGAGAGAAGAACCGAAGAAGCCTCTACCCGAAATACAGCTTGAACTGCTAACCAGCCCCGCAAAGTAATACCTAACAGTCCCGCGGGGAGAGCGGTTGAAGTGTGCAGAGGTGTGGTTTAGTATGTAGGCGCGTGGAAAAAGGAGAATAATATCTCGCGACTCATACATGCTGGCAACACGGGTTACCAGTATCTTTTGAAGATTCCACATCCATGGGCGCAACAAAAAAAAAAAAAAAAAAAAACGGATCCCTATTACTGCGTCAATTAGCCTCCTAAGCTTCGCCTAATTTCGTTTCTGAGAAGACGAATGTCTTGTTGACGCACACCACCTTTTAGTCAACCTTAAAACGGCATAGACGATCCATCCAGACCTATGTGAATTGAAATTCCTGGTATAGTCTTTACTCGAACCGGATGACCGGGTGACAGGATTCTGGCTGTTTTATTAAGGTCGGTAATGAATTAACTGATTTTTTCGGTATTAAAAAAAGCATACAAATGATTTTGACGTGATTGGTGAAACTTCTATAAAGCGTTTGAGAGCTGGAAGAAGCAGCTGTAGAAGGTCTGCGCACAAATGGATCTTTGGGAGTTGACGGTTGCGACTATGCCAGCCGCCGGAAGTCATGAGTTAAGCCCGGCTCACCATCAGCATCAACGTCGAGGGCAAATATTCAAAAAGGCCATGCTTGAATTTAAGGAGATCAGAAGGGTGTGATTTATTAGGTTGTAGCACACGAAATGTCCAATTTTTTTTTTTTAAATTAAAAGTCCATATTTGTTTTTTTTATAAAATTTTACTTAGTCAAATATGAACCAATGACATCTTTAACCTTCTTCCATCATGATTCAAGATGGATTATTCCCTTTTTATTGAAGGCTAAACAATTTTCAAAGGCTTTTGCGACCTCTGCTCGGTTTCAGAACACATTTTGCCGACAAAATGACGCCAGACTGCGGAAAAGGTGACAATCCGTTGGAGAAATATCAGGAGAGTACGGTGGATGCGGAAGAATTTCGAATCCCAACTTGTGTACGAAAGGCAGTGTCTTTGATGCTGCCTGGGCTTATATCGAACACCAGCGTCACAGTATGTCAAATACTATCCTAACAAGGTTCTGTACGATAAGGCTGGGTTGATTAGAATTGATAATTATCCATTAAAATTATGAGTGATAACAACCTGATCTTTGGGGCTTATTTCCCCAACCACTTATACCACGAGAAGACAAGACTGTCTGGCTTTATCCTACCCAAAGCATTTATCTATTTAGATACTAAGGGCTACATACAGGATGATAATGGTATCCCTCTGATAAACCACTTCCGACGCCATGCGAAGGGCAGACCCGGAGATCAGATTATTGACGGAAGCCATTGCCCTCGCAATCAGTTCAGGATTAGAAAATCAGTTCAGATCAGTTTGATTAGAAAATTATCTACCCGTACAATCCTGGCCTTATTGTATAGGACCTCCTTCGGATAAAATTTCGTGTACTTAGATTCGGGTGTTCTATAAAATTCTATAAAAATTCTATAAAAAATTCTGAGACATTGTCTCTCAAACACCTTAATACTTTCGATTAAGCTGGCTCTTGAATTGAACCACACGGGACATCCAAGGGCCTGATTAAGGCTATGTAGCAGATTACCTTCACTCTAGAATCAAGTTGGCTGTTATGGAACAGCCATCTTGTGAGAACGAAAGCGCCCCGGGCCTTCGCCAGAGATGCATATATTTTTTTGTCAAAATACAGATACTGGTCTAGCCAGATTCCAAGGTACATGACTACACTTTGTTTCGCCAGTGGACGCCCGTCCGTTTTTCTAGCGTCTTCAGAGGCCCTAGACAAAGGCGTTCTCAACAAAATAGTTTCTGATTTTTGGCAGTTGATTTTCAACTTCCAGTCATCATAATACTACTGAATTTTTTCAACGTCACGTTACAAATGAGTACGCTGTTGCAGTCCGTTGTTAATATCAATTGTTTGGGTAGAAGTCACGTTGGCAGTGTTCACAACGAACTTTCTACCGGTTAACATGCCAAAAATCATATATAGCAGTGGTTTACTTATGCCCAGCCGACTGAGCTTATAATAAAGACCTTCTAACCATACGGTGTCGAAAGCTTTCTCCAAGTCAATCAGACAGGCACCCGTGCATTGGTTCTTGCATTTGTTCCACTTGATATCCGACTCGAGTTTCGACGCGGCATGAATAGTGTTATGCCCCGCTCTGAAGCCGAACTGGTTCTCCGGAATGATTTTATTGTCCTCAATCCATTTAGACAGGGCTCTATGGACCACCTTCTCGAAGACCTTGCTAACACTTGGAAGGGGACTTATCGACCGAAGATTTGATTTTGGTTTCAGCACCGCTGTCTTCCAACCCACTGGCACTCTCTATAGTTCGACGATTTCGAACTCTATTTTTCCAAATCTGCACGACCTGAACCTGAACGCTATGTGGTTCAAACAAGAAGAAGCTATATGCCACACAGCACAAGTATCATGGGGCCAATTGAGAGTTCAATAAGCAATCTATCACTCGTTTGGGATCGGTGAATTGTCGGGATAGAGCTTGAAGTTTGACGATATTGGAATATTGGAAAGACTGCGTCAATTTCAGCCTTGGGAGACAAGATTGCTCGTGTTATTATTGAGATACAGGCCAATATGCAAGAAAAGTGATTGAAAATTTGGGGAGTCTAATTTTGCCTATTTAAGACATCATTAAGGTTCATGTTTACACTAAAAAAAAAATGGCAGATATTGGTTTACCAAATGCAATAAAAACTGTATTCACTTTTGTAATCTTCCTGCATTTCTTTTTAACTACTAAAAAACAAACTCTTAAAGAATCACATATCCGTATGTTAAAAAAAATCTGTGATAATTGGAAATTCATAAAAAAAACGATGATTTTTGCTAACTTCTAGGGTTGTAATTTACAATACAACTCGAATATCATCAGTTTTCATGAACACATCGTATTTTTCTTCTGATTTGAAATGACCCCTCTCGTTGAATGACTCTATGAAATAATCGGCATCTTTTTCATTAAATATTATTTTCACAACAATTTATTAATGAATAATCCTCCACTATTATTTCACCGACAGTGACATTATTTAATACGCGAAGTTGAAAGCTGCCATCACCACCATCTCTTTCAGCGAATGAAGAAAATATAAAACTGCTGCCGTGCCTGTTTCTCCGTACACGAAACGGCCGTCTGCAGTTTACTCTTATCTACTCTCTTCTTGCCCACTTGATGAACTAATAAATGAGTCACTCTGAGTAGAAGCAAATCCTTAAAAAGCAGACTTAAGGCCATTCGAATGTCTTGATTGGTAGATGTCTTCCAATGCCTTTCGATATTTGTCATAAAACTTTCGATAAACTTCAATCCGAATTAAAATATCAAGTTCTAAACCATTTAAGCATGCACACTCTGACCTTTTCCCGCCCTAAATGAGTATCGACCTTCATACCAATCAGCACAACCCAACCCCGAATCACCTTAAACCCACGCCAACGAAACGCTCGTAGAGCACGTAAGGCCCCCCAATTGCAAATCGATATTAATTAAACTACTATTCAAGAAAGATCTTCCGAAATCATAGAACCATAAATCAGTGTTACACCATCCTGTGGTTTCTTCCAGAACTCCATGCTACTGCACATCATCTCAAGTCTAATGTAATTAATTCTCTTTTCCCGGCTAGATACGGTGGGTATGGATAGTACAGGAACAATCGGATCCCGTGCATCATAAATATTAATAACACAAAGTATCTAACGAACAGTTCCGATTTTTACGTGCATTGCTCGCAGAGCGGGAATCCATTTATAGCACTCTCCTCCATGTCCATGCCGAAGAGCAGAGCAAAGCAGTCTAATAGCCGATTTCTGTGGCGCTATCGGAATTTCTGATTGCAATTTTAATTCGATTACTCCGTTCGCTTCGATATTAGTGGCATTTAGAGATTCACTAATGGGCACTGAGGATGTCATGGCGTGGGGATAGCTGTGGCAGCTGCTTTTTTTTATAGCTCGGATAGGGTGTGTGTGTGTGACGCCTTGGGATTGTGGATTGTTTACACGACGGAGAACCATGCTTTGATGAGGGAATGATTGGTGTTATTTGAATGGGTGGCGTTTGAGTTCATAACAGACGGATGTAGTCAGGTCGCGGGAGGTCTGTCTAGTGATGAGAAGATCTTGGGCGCCGTTGCTTGCACATTTGTATATATGCAGAATGCGGAACAGGGTGGTAAATAGCTAATTTTCTATTTTTATGTATCTTTAATGTAAATTAGACAGGCCTGTCGGAAGATCAGTTTTCAATTATCTCTGCTGGTGTGATGCGCTATAGCGTATTTCAGGATGGTTTGCATCATTTCAGTGGAAGATTTCGATATCGGGACTTATTAGTGGACCTTTGTTGTGAGCTTTTAGAACACCTTGCCCTAAACCGGCTAGAGGTCTCGGCAACTATTCGACCAGGTCACGTTTGTCGCCCTTCGTAATTAGATCCTACACGATGTCGAGAGCCACCTATCCACTGGTACTCTGAGCCCTCAAACTGCTTTTTAGTGAGTCTTCAGAGAAACAATTACCTAATACTGTTTTGCTATATTTTTCAACTTAAAGGACATAATTTGGGGTTCAGGGTTTTCAAGTGTATGCCTCCACGACGAGGACTAAGAGCCTCCAGAGTCTGTAGCTTGGTCTGATAGACCCATGGTCTCAAAAAACTTCAGAAAAAGTAGTCTAGAATGGTTAGCTCAGGTGCTCCTGCGGCCTAGTGTACTATAAATCAGCAAAATATGACATGAGGCGATCCAGAAACACATCCTTTAAAATTTATATTACCGCCGTCCTGTTAAGCCTTCAAGTCCTAATTCATCAATGTGCGGCTATAAAAAGCGATTGTGCACCATGCAGTTATTTACTTTATAGTGATTATGATGACTCTTCATGACTTTTCAGTCCCGTCGAAGTGAACTGTTGAATGCCTTGGTGTTTGACTGTACGCGAAGAAAAGTTAGGAAGTGTGGGCCGACTTTCAAGCTACGTTCAAAGCGCTGAAGTATTATTCCTTAAAACGAGTATTTCGTGATCTTGAAAGGTATACCGTTCCCTGGTATGTCCAAACCAAGTTATATCACGCTCATTCACAAAAATGGTTGTTTCTTACTAGGGGCCTCTTCCTTCATCGAATATCTTACAGCCTTTACAATAATCCACAAAATTTTGTTGCCATTCCCATCAGAATACATATCATGACGGGATAGCTCTACCGATGCAAAGGGCCCACTTTTCTCTGGTACTCATATGGTTTGCGATCGGAATTTTAATTTTCAGATGCCTAATTCCGATTTCCTTTATAATGTTTCCCCAAGGTTGTAGTCGTAGGCTATGGTCAGTGGCAACATAAGCAACTTTTTCTAAAACAAGATCACAATACCTGTTTTGGTCATTACTTATAGCTAAAGTTGCTAAAAATACGACACACTCTGCCGGATCTTACGCTGTAAATGACTCTCTTCTGGATGAACTCAGAAGTAACTCCAACAATCTTACCTACCCAAACCACTCTAGTCAGCCAACCATCCTATCTAACCCACTTAATTGGTTGAGCTTTTTCTTTGCGTCACCTTTCATGCGTGTGCTCTACAATCTCTGTACTGTGCCTCTAAGGGAGGTTTATATTATTACGGACAGCAGGGTCCCGATATGCAGCCGAAAAGTCGAAAAATTCAAGGGTTCGAATGTGTGTAGTCATCAAAAAAAGATGCTCACCCAAACAACTTAGCCAAGCAGTTACCTTGATGTTCGAAGATTTCATCTATCTTGGCCCATTAGTGACATTATTGTTGTCTAACCTACCTAATACTTACCCGTCTTCTCTAAACCCTATCTACCTAGAGCCCTTTCTAACCTACCTACCTACCTAATACTTACCCTTCTTCTCTAAACCCTATCTACCTAGAGCCCTATCTAACCTACCTACCGACCTAATACTTACCCTTCTTCTCTAAACCCTATCTACCTAACCATCCCTAACCACCCTATCTACCCTACCTACCTACCTAATACTTACCCTTCTTCTCTAAACCCTATCTATCTAACCATCCCTAACCACCCAATCTACACTACCTACCTACCTAACACCTTATACTTCTCTAAACCCTATCTACCTAACCACCCTATCTACACTACCTACCTACCTAACACCTCATACTTCTCTAAACCCTATCTACCTACCCACCCTACCTAATACCTACCTTCCTCTCCAAACCCTATCTACCTTACCATCCCTAAACAACCTACCCACTCCACCACCTTACCCCTACTGAGCACCTTAGTCTGAATATCCAATATTTATAAACCAAAAAAAATAAAAAATTCAAACAAAATATTTTTTGCAAAGTGTTTTTCGACACAGTGTTTTTTGACAAAGTGTTTTCGACACCGTTTTTCGGCAGTTTTTTTTGGCAAAATGTTTTCGACAGTGTTTTTCGGCAAAGTGTTTTCGACAGTGTTTTTCGGCAGTGTTTTTTGGCAAAGTGTTTTTCGGCAAAATGTTTTTCGACGGTGTTTTATTTTTTATTTAGCCGTGTCGATTGTCGACGTCGTCGTCGTCGACGTAAAAGTGTTATATATCCAATCTCGGCCTACTTTGCAGACCTCGAGAAAACGTATTTTTCAGACGGGTTAAAGAAGTTGGAGCATCGCTGGGTCAAGTGCATCGAGCTAAAAGGAGACTATATTGAAAACTAAATCGCCATTTCTCCAAAATTTTTGTTTTTCTTTTGTAGACGGAACACTCTCAAGATACACTGCTATCTCATGCAGCTAATGCGGAAATCCTCAACAATGACCACTTCGCAGCTCCAGCATTCCAAGTCCTTTACCAACAAACCGATCTTTTGAAGAGAAAACTTGGGAAGCTAGGCCAACTGTACCATAGTGAAACAAATTTACCAGGTTTATACTTTTTTAAGTTGTTAATTCTATTTTTGCCGAAGTTTTTTTTTACCGCTCTTACAAAACGTTGATTTTGTGTCCTTTCGCTTGGTCAGTGTATCTATCATTCCAAATGTAGAATTCTTACGAGAGCTTCTAGCTAACGACCATAGAGTTAATTTATAATTAATAAGGGAAACACGTAGTCTATCAAGTCCAATACTAAAACTGCGTGAAGCCCCATTTCCACATACATAAAGAAGAGGGAGAAACACAGGAATTAAGGAGTCGAGTATATACTGCCAAATATGAACACATGAACCTAAATGATCAAGTTATCGAAATGGTTTTGCGCATTGTTTGTCCTCAAATACTCACGAGTAGTATAATTGTCCCCAAAAAAGGTTCTCAAAATTCGCTGTTTAGAGTGGGCAAAAATAGCTCTGTCTCAGACTCTTTCACGTAGGGGAAGAAATGAATAACTCGCAACATACATAGGTGAAATAGAGGCGATTCGGCTCTGGTTCACGGACCAGTTTTCTACATAAGGACTTGAGTCAAGATCCCCAAAATTGAAGTATATATTTTCAGTCGTCCTTGATTCGCGAATACGTGTTGGAATCTTCATATTATTGAACCATCCGGAACGTTAAAATTTATCAATTAAAACTATGTATATTCCCTATCCCTCACAGTATATCGCAATGATAGCTGAATATGAATAGAACTTATAGCATGAAATGTAAAATGACACCTCTTGGTGGACAGCCTTCAATGTCATTTCTCTCTATCGTCCTCAAAATTGTATGCCCACCTTTTTGCACCCCATCGCTTCTCTCATCGTTTCTTCTGTGAGCCCCTCTCGTATCCTTCTTCACATTAGTCTTTTTATCGCATCGCTTCTTTCATCAATTCTTGCATTGCCCTTCCCATCATTTCTTGTTTCTCGGATCGGTTCTCATATCACTTTTCACATAACTTCTCCCATGGCTTCTCACGTCGCCCCGCCCATCGGTCTTCGCATTGCTTCTGACATACAGTGGTTTCTGACATCGTTTCTCGCATAGATTGTCGCATCTCTTCTCGCACGGTTTCTCGCATCGCCTCTCGCATTCCTTCTCGCATCGCTTTTGCACGGCTCCTAGCATCACTCCTCGCATCGCTACTCCAATCGCAATTCGCATCGCCCCTCGCATCGCTTCTCGCATCGCTCTCGCATCGCTTCTCGCATCGCTCTCGCATCGCTTCTCGCATCGCTTCTCGCATCGCTTCTCGCATCGCTTCTCGCATCGCTTCTCGCATCGCTTCTCGCATCGCTTCTCGCATCGCTTCTCGCATCGCTTCTCGCATCGCTTCTCGCATCGCTTCTCGCATCGCTTCTCGCATCGCTTCTCGCATCGCTTCTCGCATCGCTTCTCGCATCGCTTCTCGCATCGCTTCTCGCATCGCTTCTCGCATCGCTTCTCGCATCGCTTCTCGCATCGCTTCTCGCATCGCTTCTCGCATCGCTTCTCGCATCGCTTCTCGCATCGCTTCTCGCATCGCTTCTCGCATCGTTTCTCGCATCGTTTCTCGCATCGCTTCTCGCATCGCTTCTCGAATCGCTTCTCGCATCGCTTCTCGCATCGCTTCTCGCATTGCTATTCTCATGGCTTCTCCTATCCCGTCTCCCTTCGTTTCTCGCATCGCTTCTTGCTCTACTTGTCGTATCACATTATTTCTCGCATTAAGAGTATTTCATTGTTTTGGACTGTCCCAAGTGTGAAATACATCACTGCATTCAACACGTCAAACAGAAGCTAGAACAATAAGCCTTGACATATCCTGAAGACGTGTATGTGTGTAATGGATTTTTCTGATATTTATCACCTGCCGTAACAGGACAAACTTAACCTGGATATATGCGATATTTTTGCAGCAAGGTCTTCTCAATTCAAAAGCGAATGCTGTAATCCATTGATCTATGTATTAGGAAACACTTGCTCCCTCCTGACTTAATCAAGCACTGAAATCCCCAATACCAAGAAGAAATTAGTGTTCCATGCGACTCAGTGTCATTATTTGTAGAAAAAATATTTTAATTTTAACATATTATCGACCCAGAAACAAATCACCATCCATTGTCAGCGACACTCATCAAGGACACTCTTAACTAAAATTCCTTTCCGCATTTCTTTCCATTACCCAACCTTCAACTTCATTCTTCCAATCCTAAGGAAAAGAGCTCATGTTAAATGTGCAAACTGTCATCACACTTGCAGAGCACAGTGCACGGGTATCCTTTGCGACGCCGTCGTAAATGCTCCACTGAACGAAACGAAATATTGCTGCAAAGTGTCATCGCGTAACACTGAATGGCTCTGCTTGCTTCCTACCATCTCTACATAGCACCGAGTGACTACAACGATGACAACACACTTGATTCATTGACAAGGACACACAGCACCGGAACGAGCAGTGAGAGAGGAAGTGAAAAAAGAAACCATCCAAGAATGTCAAAAGAAAAATGACCAAAGAACTTTTGATTGAAGGTCCTTGTCACATCGTCGTTTTAGATAAGGAAAACTAAGCCACTCAAATGAAGTGCTCTCATAGGTAACCCCGACCAGGACGAACGATGACACAAATTGATGACCAACAGGCGGACGAGTCTCTATTAGCATATGACCGACAGGCTAAGAGTCGTCGCCACCGCCCCCATGAATTATTAATACTTACACCCAATTAACTGCGAGCTTAATAATAGGCTATGAACGACGTCCTGGCATCGCAGCAATGCGGGAAAAGAGTGGAGTACGAGTGTCTATTTGCATGCACGTGTTTACCACCCTCCTCGTCCGGCGAGCGAATTAACCCCACCAGTCAACCGTTATCTAAACACTCAACCCGGGGATTACATTTCAAATGTAAATTACAAAATTAGAATGGCAAAATACAAATATTGAAGTAACCAACTGTTCCGATTGAGTGTACTGCATCGAGGGGTTCCTGTGAGGCACGTGAGCGTTGATAACATGCAAACGACCGATCGGGTGAGGTGGAGCGCCATGTAGTAGCGGTCATCTTGAGCGTTAGTGGGAATGGTATTCGGGGGTTGCATTTCATTAATTTTTTTTATTCTGCACTTGGATTGAATTTCATTTAGAGTTTCGGAATCCCAGGCCGATTTGACACTGCAAACTGACAGATAGATAGACATACTCGTCCAGGCAGTCAGAGAAGAATGACGGCTGCTTGCCATTCGTCAGATGTTGTTTCACAATCCAAGGGGGCGTGTGGCGGACTTTTGAAATCATCAAATTTAGATATTTGTGCTTCAGGAGAGGAGCGTTTTATTTTGAATTAATTTGGTTTGGCAAATGGTTTGAGAGACCTTTATGCATATTCATGTAGTTTTTGGTGTTTATGCAGACGAAACGGCTGCGTTTATGAATAATGCATGAGGCAGCATAAGGTCTGTGGGAATATCTTAATCAAAAATATCAAAAGGGACGCAATTGAATGCAATTTGCCGGCGAACGCGAGTGTGTGCGGAACGGGTATGGCTCTGGTATTTTTTTCTTTTGATTTTCCATTTTACAGAATTTCTGTAGGCCGACTTGTACTTGTATAAGCCTTTGAATATTAGATTAAACAGGGAGCAAGTAGTAATGGTTTCGATTGCGGGATGCTCTCTTGAAAGGTAATTAGTTAGTTGACTATATCATCTCGAGCCATTGGTTAAAAGCACCTTCCACGGGTATTCATGTTTTTATTTGCCTAAAATTATATCAAAATGAGTATGAAGTACACAGACGCTGTCAGAAGTTATAGACCTATTCCCAGGATAGGAAGGGTGAGCTTGGCGAATGTTAGGTACTAAATTTATGTTCAAGAAACGAGGTGAAGCCAAGGTCCTGTAGAGTTTTCTCCCTAAATTTAGGCAATTTTTGGGCGACCTATAAAGATTTTGATAAATCTTAGAAGTTTCTTCTTAGAGATTTATAAGCAAGTGAGCCAAGTAAAAAAAATTTAGTTTCAAAAATAGTTCAACAGACGTTACACCAGTGGCATTGACATCTTCCATGCCATTGGTCATAAAAAGTCGTCCTAAATATTTGGCTCATTTAATTCATGAGATTCTCGGCCTTCTAGTAGAATATAGACGACTGTAAGTACGGACATATGGGCAGAACATGAATTACGTTGCGTTTTCAAAAAATATCGGGAATTTTATTATATAGTATAAGTAAGCTGTACCTTGTAGGTTTGGTAAATATGAGTGCTAAGTAGTTCTATGTGTATACATTGGCGCCAAGAAAGTGAAAAGTCCTTTGGCACTACTACTAACTAAAATAGATCAGAGGCCTCGCATTAAATTCTAGCACGAGCAGAAGGTCATCCAACAAGAGGTGTCATTTTTAATTTAGCTTCTTTGAACTTTCAACATTCAATTAATTATTAAAGTATGGATCGATACACCTTTACAATGAGCCAAAAATTGGACTGGTGTAAATTATCTTTAAAAAAGGTGAAAGTTGGCAGAAATCTTTCGTAAAATTCGTACTGCTTTTCACAATCACGAAAAACCTCGCTCGCTTATTATTATTAATGGATTCTCCTATAGATTTTGTTTAGACCTGAAATCTATTTTCCTCCATCTTAGTCAGAGGTCTAGTTGTTTTGAATCATTCTTTCCTTCAGCCTTTCCCTTATTTCGATCTTAAAATTTGAACGGCTTTTAAGGTTTATGATATAAAGACTCCAACTCGTGTTCGTCGGGCTGATTTATCTGAAACACCGTCGTCATACCTAGGATTTTGATTGAAAATCCGAGTGTTTCCACTTCGATACGACTATGGGAACAGAGCATGGCAGTAACCTTTTGGCATAGAAGTTTGTATATTGTACAACTTTGGCTTACATTATGTGTAAAAATGATAATCCGAACTTTCTTAGAAATGGCGCTGGCAGTACACACTGCTTAGAAATGGCAGGTCAGAAAAATCACATCATCATTACATTTGTAAATTTTCAAATGAGTCAGGTTTTTTTTTCTTCGTCAGAAAACGTAATAGTTTGAACCAATTTAGCTTCATTTTCGGGAAGTTTTGCTTTATGCCTCCAATTCGAAAAAAAATCTGTGGCAGAATTGCGTCGAATGATTATTGGGAAAGAACATAATGGGAATGAATTCAACGCTACAAAAATAATGATTTTGAAGACAAGTAGCGTCCCGGACCGGTAAAAAAGTTTGCAGAATTGAAAGTATTACACAATCAAGATCCGTGGACCGTAAGCCTAAAACTGTTTTCTATCATTTAAGAGAATTAAAAATAGTCCAAGAGTAGGGAACCATACACGTTGTCTTTCACGAGCGAGCTACTGCTGCAGCGAAGTTTCCTACATCGTATTGTGACTGGCAATGATAGGTGGATCCAAATCAAATGAAATCATAGCTCATGCCTAGCTTCACCGCCAGATGGCGCCAGTATCGCAAGAGAAACTTACTATCGTGTAGCATATTCTAAATAGTAAACGGCTACTGTGTTTTTGAAAGGGAAATCGCGCAGCGAAATCAAAGAAAATCAGGATGCTGTGTACGGTGACTCTTCTCTTTCGATGGCGACCATCAAAAAGTGGTTTAACGAGTTTCAACGTGGTCGCACGTCGCGTCGGTTTTTGATGAGCCACGTCTAGGTGCCCCGAAAACGGCTACCACGGAGGATAACGTGACAAAAATCCACGATCTCGTATTGGCAGACCGCCGATTGAAGGTGTGCGAGATAGCTGAGACAGTAGGCATTTCAAAAGATCGCGTGGGTCATATCCTGCTGTCGGCGCGATGGGTGCCGCATTAGCTCACTCCGGACAACAAGCGCAACCGTGAGACCACTTCAGAGCAGTGTTTGACGCTGTTTAAGCGCAATCCGAAGGAGTTTCTGCGTCGTTTCATGACAGTCGACGAAACATGGATCCACTGGTACACACCAGAAACCAAGGAACAGTCGAAACAGTGGACTTAACCAGGCGAACGTGCTCCGAAGAAGGCGAAGACTGTCCCATCGGCAGGAAAAGTGATGGCCACCATTTTCTGGGATTCACAAGGTGTGATCGACATCGACTACCTGGAGAAGGGCAAAACGGTTACAGGGCTGTATAATGCCAAATTATTGGTCCGATTCGACGCCGAATTGAAGAAAAAACGGCTCCACTTGGCGAAGAAAAAAGTCCTCGTCCACCATGATAACGCACCGGCTCACACCTTCGCCCTCACCACGGCCAAATTGGTCGAATTGGGTTACGAACTGCTGCCCCATCCACCGTATTCTCCAGATTTGGCCCCGTGCGACTTCAGTCGAATGAGGAGGTCATCGCCGCCACGGAGGCCTACTTTGCAGACCTCGAGAAAATATGTTTTTCAGACGGGTCAAAAAAGTTGGTGCATCGCTATGTCAAGTGTATCGAGCTAAAAGGAGACAACATTGAAAAATAAATCGCCATTTTCTCCAATTTTTTGTTTTTCTTTTGTAGGCTAAGTACTTATCGGACCACCCTCGTACATTATAATTATAAATAATTGTAACCGAGTAAAACGCAAAAATCTGCCACCCAGCACACCTACGAGTAAAGAGTTTGTACCAAGCATCGGTGAAAAAATGACCACAATACGCCAAAAATGGATTGAATTGTATTGGATGGGGCCAGCATGGCGTGTTGCAACCACAACCAATTTATTAGCATTTAGGAAAAACGGCCAAAATTCGTACAAAGTCACCAAAAAGTTATTTTGCAGCACGGCAACCTTCGGCCAAATGTTGTTCAGGTCGTTTGGATCTACATGGAAACCCTGTGACCCTGTTCCGATCAATGACCACTGGCCTGGCTAAGCAGCTCTTTCGATCTGTCGAAGAGCCAAATATTGAACCATTGCCTCCAAAGATATGCAGTTTTTTTTTTTAATTCATGGACTGCTAGAAAGATGTGAAAAAGTTGTGGCTAGTGATGAATAATAGGTTGAAGTAATGCAACCACTTTTCCGAAATAAACTTTCAAATGTTGAAAACATTCGTATTTTGCGATGTTTATCTAGAAAAGCCTTTCGACATTCGCCAATTAGAGTTAGCAAAAAGTAGTAAAAGTAATTAAAAAAAATAAATAAAGAAATAAATATGGGAAGATTCAATAACGCACAAGTTTCGGCTCTGAGACTTGACAGGCGATAAATTTAAAATAAAAAGAAACTACGAAATTTCTAATTTTTTTTAAACTCACTTCGTGGTTACTGTGCAATGCTGTGCTTGAAACACAAGTAAGACTATTGTCGCCTTACAAATTTCCTAGCATACGGCCTTCCTAACAATATTGACGCAGATGGCGAAAATCGTTTAAGCGCTAGGACAAAGCCAAATGGGTACGGCTACGGCGGGACCTCAGTCAGTGGTACCATCACCATCACCAGTCAAAAGATGACAACCTGAGAGGAGAGGGCTCCGAGACCGAAGTCACACCAGACGAATTTACACTGACCCTGAGGCCGTTCGAGTTATTTTAAATTATATAGAGACTTAATATCTCTCGCCGACTATTTTATAAAAATGTTACAGATCATGTCTTTTTTTCTGTATGCGTGATATATTCTGTCAAAATTGTTATATTTATCATCATTCGATTTTTCTGCTAAGTTAGAGAAGAAATATTCGCCAACGATTCTTAAAAAGTTGGTTTTTTGGTTATATTAATCTAAAATAACATCTCTTGTTGGATAGTGACTCTGTAAATGGTTAACATGATTATGGATTTGTATGACCTTATATACTCCTACCTCTATGTCTTAAGAGGCGATACCATGGAGTAGAAGGTAAGAAATAAGTGATGACAGTACACCATATCACAAACCTTCAAATTTGGAGTTGTGAAGAGCTTGAAGAGCTTGACGAGTTATAAGGTAACCACAGACGAATCTATTGTCGATCGCTCATGCAAACGGAAGAGCGATGCGTCGGGCCGGGAAAAAGGCAGCTTCATTCGTTAAAAATGCCCGCCTCACAATTTAGCAAATCTTGCCCTATCCAAGACAGCGGCAAGCAATTCTTCTATCAGGATTCCAGCGTATAATCCTCTGTCAGAACCGCCTTTAAAGGAACATTTTTACTACTAGTTCTCAATGCTCATAGCGGATTTCTTTAGCAAGATTTTGATTAGGAAAAGAGACGAGCGATTTAATTTTTTTTATGCCAGCATTCCTTAATGCTACGGCGCCTCGTTAAATTACTTTTCCTCAAATGTGTTGGACTACCAGGATCTCTAGGGTCTTTCATCACTTGAGATCGTTAGGAGTCGCGGTGACAGCAAAGGTGACAATGGAAATTGAATTCCCATTTTGGCCTTTTCGAAGTCCGGTTTTAAAAATGAGAACTTGGAATGAACATGTTAATGAACATGATAATGAGGACTAAAATTAGACCTGCGTCCACTTTTTGTTTTAACGTTAATTATAAAGTAAGTGTTGGGATGTTTAAGAAGATATCCTGGAGAGAAAACAGGGAATTTGGGTTTCGACTTGGCTGTAAATATAAGGTTTTCCACGCCTTTGTGATCAAGGGAAAAGGCGTTCGTTACAGAGGTATGGCTATTTAAAGTATTCAGTCGGGTTTTATTTTTCTTTCTGGTAATTTGAGATTTTGGTTTATTTTTCAAAACTTGGCTTTTATGGGCTTCGAACCTCAAGTCATCGGTGTCGGTGCTCCTCTAGAATGTGCTGGTTAATTGTACTTCCTGATCGAATTCCAAATTTTGCTACGATATTCGAGTTCAAGTCATGTTTGTCTGAAATTAGTAGATAGGATATATTCTCAGCCTTAAGACTACTTCGGCCTTAAAAAAAATGTGAAAGAAGTAAGTACTACTTTGGCGACAAAAAAAAAGAGGAGAAAAAATACCCCCAAGGAGCAATAAGATGACAACAAAGCACTAAATCTCTGTGACTATCAGGACGCACTCCCCTCTTTCAATTTTAAATTGGATTTGACATTACACTGATTAAAAACAAAATAAAATGAAAAACAAACTACCACGGAAGCAAGAAGTATTCCATTCACGATTCCTCATAAAACACAACTTCCTTTGTCAACTCGTACGCGTTCCACCCGTATAAACTGAATCAAAGAATCAAAACAAATAAATCCAACAACGCGAGTGCTTCGAGAATAAAAACGAGCTGCGGCACATGTGCCAGGACATCCTGGCACACATGTCTCTATGTATCGTTTAAATGTTTAGCAAATAAACACGAGAGTCGCGGGGTGGGGGCAACTGTCAACTGGATGTCATAAAAGAATTCCTTGGTGGGGTCAGGAATTGTTTGTGACATCCTTTCGAATGACATTCGTCCTGGTTTAATCGCACGTCTGAATCAAGATTCAATTCGAATTGGCAGAGCATTAGGAAAGACTCAATCCTCGTGTGCCTTTTAAAGAAGGGAGTACTTAAAGGCAAATGGCGTATGTATACCCCCCGCTCCATACACCACCTATTCATTCATCCATTCAATTACATGTCTAAAAGAATCCGAGCTACGAAGCGTGTAAGTGCGTAAAAATCGCAATATCCTTGCGAAGGATAGAATTCACTGGGTAGATGGGGGAACGCGCGTTTTTCATTTCGTTCTTATATTTCCCTTTTCGTAAAGCGAGATATATTGCAGTGGTGTTACCACTTCCACTTCATTTCTGGGAAGATTAATGACACGCAAATCCTTCAAAACACATACCACATTCAGTCTCGTTCCAGGATCCTTACGCGTACTCGAAATATTACAATTTATCGTTTGAAAATCCGTTCGTTGCATAATGAAGACGCGAGGGGTAAAACGAAAAATAGAATTAGGAATCCATGCACAAGTGTTGGGACAAGCATACGGGACTCTCCCCCATGTCTCGTATATCCTTCCAAGTTTGCAGATTACACGCACTTAAAATCTGCGGGCGGTTTCGTAGTACCAACTCCTGGAATTGATATTCAAATGATAGTAATCTCGCCCGACGGGGATGATGTGAACAGGATAACACCCAGTGCAATGGGGGGTACATTCAAACGGCGGCTATTTGCCGAACCCCAAAACACAGTCATAAAAATAAGTGAAGCTGCAAACGAAGGAAAGGGGACACTTGGGATGGAGGGGATAACCAGGCAGTTGTCCAGACTTGCAGCGAACGAATGAACGACTTAGGGATTAGGAATTGAAAGGGTGGCAATGGTAGTACGGATATTGGAGAAGGGTGACAGCAGTTGCAAAAATTAATGTTATAACCCTCGCTCCAGACAATATGAATGACGATGCCGACTGTGTTAACCAGCTGTCCCGTCCTCTTATCCATTGCTCCCGAATGCGGGATGGTGAGTTATGACATTGCAAACAGAACGACTTTCGACGGAGGTGGAGAAAGTTTGACTTTTTAAACTGTGGGGTTGATCCTTCACTTCCGTTCGCAATTTCAATCCAGCTGACAACTTGTATGTTTGAAAACCAGAAGGGAGTGGCGATTTTGCCAATTTATTGTGCTCCTTTTCATTTTATCAGAAAGGAAACGAAAAGATTGAGGCTTGATTGTATGAGTACATATAGGTATGGTACATTGTGCAAAGGGATAATTTGGGATTTTGGGAGGTTTTTTTTTTGTTCCTTCTCTCTTGGGATTTGGCTCTATTCATGCGGGAAGAAGGACCAAGAAAGGATGTTACAAGAGTTGGAATGTTACTTTTTAATTGAGTTAAAAAGCAATTTTGACAATTTAATTGAGTTAGGCGTATTTGTGGTGCGGAGGTGAGAATTCCATTTCGGAGTTAACGAAAAAGGACATTTTGTGTGCGTGTGGCAAGGCCAAGCGACGAGGATGAGGAAGTAGTTTTAATCACGTTTCTGGGTGCGAAAGTTTGACAGAATTTTTGATTGTACCTATGAGGCTTACATAACTATTTGGTTGTGACTTTAAGCAAGCACTGTGGGAGGCTTTGATGCAGGAAATGATGCAGGAATTCTAATTTAGCATGTTGTTCAAGTTGCAAGCCGATGGAATAAGTCTGCATTGAGATGAAAACCTTAAGTACATCAGAACAAAAATCAATCAAATCAAGTACTCTCCCTTAGTGGCAATGATGACGGATGGCCTTTTAACCCAGAATACTGATTGAACCAATCTTTAGAAGAAGATAGTTGTAACATATACCGAGAGAAAGCGCAGAATATCATCGCTATCACTAACCTTGCCGAATCGATCTAACTAGCCTGAGGAAAAATATTTAGAAAAAAATTTGACCTGACATACCAAACAGACTACGTTTCATCAAGAGGAGATCACTTGAGGCTCGTACCTAAATATCGATCATTCTTCCCGATTCTTGACGAAATTTAAGTTACGGTGAGAACCTTCTTCGCCCAAATTTTGTATCATAAACTTCAACGTCAAATGTGCAGGTTGTAAAACGTACTAAACATGGAAAGATGGCGATTGCATGGCCGGCAAATAGATAGCGCTATCAGATATCATACCAGAAACATCACGTGGTAGGTCTTCCTTTTTGCTTTTATTTTTCTTGAGGCGTATCAAAGGAAAATTACTTTGAGGCTTTCATAAAGAAAGAACGTGTCTCGAATGGTTTAAGTACCATAAAAGTGCCGGTTTCGAGATGGAAGAAAGGAGCATTTCGGGCAGATGAAAACATTTTAGATGCAGGATTGGAGGCAGAGAACTTGCCGATCCGTAGGTCGTAACTCATCAAGACATTTCTAACCCATTGAAAGCCTTGAGAATATGAGATTACGAACGGAATTTTTTCACCAGAGAACTGCTGCTCTAGAATTGTATTGTGACTGGCGACGAAAAGTGGGTCCACTCAAAACAAAATTTGAGGGCGCCATGGCAAGGGATCAAAATCAATGTCCCATGATCAGCTTGGCTGTTGTGTTATGAGATGAAGCGATCACAGGGACTTGTAACTGATTTCGGGGTTCCATTTCATAGAGATTTCAGCTTTGAGGAAGTGTTTACATCATCTTTATCGATGAAAATTAGGGGTCAACCTACGCATCTTTACTAAACCCTCTTGCGTGCCTAGACTCTCTGAAATAATTTTACAATGCAAGACCATCTTTTCTCCAAATCAATATAAATTCCTAAATGGTCGATAGACAGCCACTTACTTAATTGAGCCTTTCTCACGGTCTATGGGTGCACTTGAGTATGCCAACAAACTTGGCGTCGATACCATCGATTTTAGAAGACCTTCGAGAGAATCTCGCATCAAATTATACTTCTTAAATTCACTGTTCTTCGTTTCGCCTCGGGTTCAAACTCTACCTTGAAGATTGCCAATTATAATGTTGCTTTCAGATCTTTTATTTCTGATCCAATTACCTCTACTTCGGTAGTCTTCCCCGGCGGTCACCTCGGTCCGTTTTGTTGTAAGCTTTGCTACCAAGAACTCTCATCTTTCTGTGTACGCTGATGATAGGAAAATTTCCAAACATCTAGTTTTCTCTGCTGATCACTCTAATTCGACCTAAGCATGTTCACTATTTGGTGTCGAGAAAACCACCTCGTACTCGTACCATTAGCAAATATCAAGCTATCACTAACCTCCGTACGTACTTTCCTCTACCTCCGAGAACTTTCGTTATCGATTCTTTTGTCTACTTGACTAAGGTGTGGTCTGTGCCCGAGAGTTTAACTCTCACCTTCACACTGACAATATTATCAAACCCTTGACCCAGGAGTTCTTCAAGCCTTACGCTAAGAAATCCTTATACTCTACCTTCGTTAGACTCCTTCTTGACTATCCTTGTAAAGTACGGTCTTCCTTAGGGCAGGTTTTTTTCGTTCTGCTCTTCATGGTGTTCCTTGGCTGACTTACTTTATAAGGATGGCTTAAAACTAATCAACCTACAAGCCCTAGAAGCCCGGTGTAAAGTCGTAGACAAACCTTTTTTCCATGACTTACTTAGCTTCTTACAATGCTTCAAAGAGTTCCTCCTACCAAAAATCCTCGAAACCTTCGGCCCATTTCGTTTTTCTGCATCAGCCCCTACCAATGAACTATGGCTACCATAAGCCATAGCTCCATATCAATGCAATTTGGCCGAGTATTGAAGGAGCGATTACGCATGACCTGGCTAAGAAGCCCTTTCGATTTTTCGAAAAAGCAGAAAATTCGGTCGATTCGTGGATGGCTTCAGAAGACCTGCAGAGTGTCCAATATGGAATTCGTGAGCTGACTGAAATATGGGAAAAAGTTTTGGCTATCGATGGACCATATTTTCAAAAAAACTTGTAGCACAGACGCACACACATGCTTTCGAAATTCGTCGTTTAGAGTCGACAAAAAGCAGTAGGTCTCTTTCAACTATGAGAAGGAATGGATCATACACAAGCTTCGGCTCTGGTTCTCCTCTGAATACCTGCTACTTCTTCAACATGCCTCGAAGTTGCTTATTAGTCTTGTGCTTAAAACACAAAGAAGATTATTGTCGCACAAGACCCGAAATCTGCGCCTGTCCTCCTTACATCACCGATTCCCAGGCGTCAAGAGTGAAACGACAGTGGATGGTGGAACTACCCCAAACCTGAGTCCGACGCCAAGCTGATACGCCGAGAAAACTTCGGCTCTCAAGAGTCTGAGAGAGCGATAATATCACCACAAAGAGATGACTCCAAAGATGAAGCAACACTAGATCAATCTACGCCTACCCTGACGTGGTACGGGTCATTGTAGAATCTATAAAGACCCAGAAGTCAAATCTGTCGACGACCATTGTGGAAGCGATTCGGCATTGCTCATCCCACCCATTTTTTTTCTTTTTTCCTCAGACGTTCAATGTCAGTAGACTGACAGCTAGAGCTGTCATAACCGTTGACAAACAGGGGAAAATATCATTGATGACTGCACATCGATGTTTAATCAGACTCTATGAAAGCGTTAGACGATTGCGTGGACGGACCCTTTGTTTTTATGCAGAATGCGGGTTTCAGGTTTGAATTAACTCAATGAAAAATATGAAGTCAGTTCTCCACGACAACAGGATTAAAGGTAAGCAACTGCTTGTCGTAGTTCTCGAAAGTGGGGTTCATGAAAAATCATTCTGAGAAACTCGTCAAACTAAGGGCGATGTTACACTGAACGGGAAGTAAGTAACGTTCATATAGAGACATATGAATAGTGCGGCCCACACTTGAGCGCCCTAGGCTTATGATAGTTTAAGCCCCGACTCGGGTTTTGACCCAAAAAGGACTGGGTTGGCGCTATCCTTACTCAGTCGCAGACGGGCTAGCGTTTTAACCCAGAAGGGACTGAGCAGGTACAATCAACGCGACAGGATCGAATGGAACTAATGAGGCGCCACTACGAACCGAACGGAGAAGGACAGAGTAATGTGATCGTTGCTTCGGCAACGGACCTGGCCAGTATACCTCGGTCCAGAAAGCTTGTTAGAAGGCAACGTAGTCTTGAACGTTGTGTTTAAACGTTGTGGTAGCGTTGCCTTTATAGTTTTTGTTTTTTCAACTAGGATTAATAGGGCTTTCTAATTTTTTCATACGAGGATAACCTAGGGATGAGGTTCAAATCAGCAAAAATATAAGCTTTCTGCATGGGTTTCATAAATTCGTACGACAAGTTTCAAGTTGCTCTCTCAAGTATGTTGTTTGCACGCCCTTTTGCAGTAGATGTCCTGCGCGTTTTTCGTTAAAATGGATAATCTGAATGTCATGCGGTCATAAAATTCTTCGTTTTGGATAGATTAACTCCGAAGTTGATAAAAGCTTACCGTGTGGACGGCCAAAAATCGCAACGACTAGGAAACCATCAAAAAAGTGCATGATATCCCGAAAGACGAATGAAGGTGAGAGAAATAGCTGAGGCTGTAGGGATATCAGAAAGGTGCGAAACATCTTGCACAAAGAATTAGAGATGCGAAAGCTTTGCGCAAAATGGGTGCCGCATTCGCTGAATTAGGAATTTTGGACCGATTCAATAGAGATTCGACCGATTTTGCGCGGTGATTTGTCAACGTGGTTGAGACGTGAGTTAACTACTACACTCCAGAAACGAACCAGCAGTCCAAGAGTAGTTCAGCACCAAATAAAGCGAAGTCAATCGTACCTGCCGGAAAGGTCATGGCCAGCATGTTTTGTGATGCGAAAGGGATCATGTTAATTGATAACCTTGCAAAAGGCAGAACGAATATATACATATGTAACTCTAATCTTCTCGACCGAAGTTTGCGAGAAGAGACCTAGCTAGAAGAAGAAAAAATCATCTTTCGCCAAGACAACGCACTTGTACAGAAGGGCACATTGGGGTAAGAAGACTGTGAGATTTGGGGTACGATCTGCTCGGCCATCGCCCCTATACCTGATTTGGCATCCTCAGTTGAGAAGGGCGTAGATGAATATTTTCACAGCCTTCCAGACTCTCACTTCCGGAAGGAAGGCTAGATCAAGTGTGTTGAAGCGGGAGATTAAGTATGAAAATAAAATCACTCTTTTGACTTAAAATCATAGTCTTTCATTACCAGGCTGAGAACTTTTTATCTTATACTCGTAAATAGCTACTATATGGTTATCCAACAAGAGGTGTTATTTTAAATAAACGGAAGAGTTATTTTTGTGAAGAGTGATGGTTGTGATGGACTATACAATATTTGCCAGAGTCTGTAACTTTATATACTCTACGGAGGTGATGAGTCTTTCTTAGAAAAACATGATCTTGAGTTTTTGCTTTCGTATCCTGCCTGAGACGTTCAAATGAATCGATTAAACTCACTACAATCTTGAGAGAAGGGGCTTGATGATGATCAAAAGCAAGACGAATTTTACAAAACCGTTTTGCGACTTTCACAGGATGAACTTATAGTTTTGACTTATAAAATGTAGACGAAATGACGATTAAATGTTGATATATTAACGATGGCTTGAAATTTAAAATAAAACCTCTTGCTGATGCATTATAATATATTCCAAGGAATTGTCACTAAAATACATATGATCGGAATGGATCCAGAGATCAAATATTATGTAGAATAAGGTAAGATGTAGAAAGAAATACGTAGATCATGCCTGGCAACCGTATGCACTTGTGGTTTTCACCTAGAATGATCTGGCCTAGGATTGATATCGCAGCTCGAAATCGCAACCAGTTGTCGCTGAAGGTCTTCCCTGAATCCCGAACAGGTTGTCACTCTGGGTGAGCATAGCTTAGCCGATGTGATTCGGACATGGTAATCGACCACTGTCAGTTACGTCACATTCACATGTTGCTAGAAAGGTACAATAACATCGATCGCAGAATCTAACGCTTATTCTATTAAATGGTTCGCATACGCTGTAGAGTTACGGGAAGATAAGTGTTGAAAATGTTAGCCTTCTTGCAGTATACGAGGGTGGTCCGATAAGTACTTAGCCTACAAAAGAAAAACAAAAATTTTGGAGAAATGGCGATTTATTTTTCAATATAGTCGCCTTTTAGCTCGATACACTTGACCCAGCGAGGCTCCAACTTCTTTAACCCGTCTGAAAAATATGTTTTCTCGAGGTCTGCAAAGTAGGCCTGCGTGGCGGCGAGGACCTCCCCATTCGGCTGAAATTTCTGCCCGGCGAGTGACTTTTTCAAATCTGGCCTAATCTGGAGAATACGGTGGATGGGGCAGCAGTTCGTAGCCCAATTCGACCAATTTGGCCGTGGCGAGGGCGGAGGTGTGAGCCGGTGCGTTATCATGGAGGAAGAGCCTTTTTCTTCGTCAAGTGGGGCCGTTTTTTCTTCAATTCGGCGTCGAATCGGCCCAATCATTTGGCATAGTACAGCCCTGTGACCGTTTTGCCCTTCTCCAGGTAGTCGATGTCGATCACACCTTGTGAATCCCAGAAAACGGTGGCCATCACCTTTCCGGCCGATGGGACAGTCTTCGCCTTCTTCAGAGCACGTTCGCCGGTAGAAGTCCACTGTTTCGACTGTTCCTTGGCCTCTGGTGTATATCCATGTTTCGTCGACTGTCACGAAATGACGCAGAAACTCCTTCGGATTGCGCTTAAACAGCTTCAAACACTGCTCTGAAGTGGTGTCACGGTTGCGCTTGTTGTCCGGAGTGAGCAAACGCGGCACCCATCGCGCCGACAGCTTTCTCATGCCCAAAATTTCATTTCATGCAGGTCCCACGCGATCTTTTGAAATGACTACTGTCTCAGCTATCTCGCGCACCTTCAATCGGCGGTCTGCCAATACGAGATCGTTTTCAGGGCACCTGGACGTGGCTCATCAAAAACCGACGTGCGACCACGTTGAAACTCGTTAAACCAATTTTTGATGGTCGCCATCGAAGGAGAAGAGTCACCGGACACAGCATCCAAATGCTCTTTGATTTCGCCGCACGATTTCCCTTCCAGAAACAAGAAATTTCGACAGTAGCCGTCCACTAGAACGTACTACACGATAGTAAGTTGCTCTTGCGAAACTGACGCCATCTGGCGGCGAGGCTAAGTACTTATCGGACCACCCTCGTATTTATCATTTCATACCATAACGACCTTTAATAGACGAACGTTTGGCAGGTAAGAACTTCCTTCCACCTATTTTATAGGGCCCTTTACCCCTTTCTTTTTACAACCTTGCTAATGCTCGAAGGAAGTCTTCTTGTTTTCCCTATATTTCGATATACATACCTTCCATAAACGAAATTTAAGCACGACAGTGTCCGTTCCTTCGATTTCTGAGCATTTTCTTTAATAATTCAAACATCTTCCTCGACGTTATCATGATACAAAGCTGTTCATTAACGATGGTGCTATTTGTGATATTCTTTGAGGCTATAATAGACTTCCTGGAAGACACCATTCACTGTCACTTTTTTAGCTTGTTGTGTTCGTTAAATTGAAGAAGTCGTCAACCATGAAGTCTTTCGGATCAATGCTGATGAATCGTTATATGGGTTCAATGCTCCGACTTTCTCGGTAGCTTAAGATTCATGTTTGTTTCTCCGAAATTGCTGTCTTGTGACATTGTCTGCATTAAATACTAACAGCTTTACCTTACATACTCGTAGCTTATGGTAATTTAAAAGAAGCACTTCCATCGCTCAACTCTGATTCCAGAATGATTCACCGCCCAAAATCCCAGCGATTTCAGCAGCTCTTGTGATATCGAGAAATAGCCAGACAGCGACAATAAAACTGTTTGACCGGAATTTAATTTGCGAGAAACCTCTCAAATCCTGCACAATTCCAAGCGCAAATATGTGTCAGGATTCTCATCTCATTCATTCTCTAAAATCCACTTTCAAATATTTGAATTTTCACGCCCATAAATCATCATCCTGTGGAAAAGATACGCGAGGAAAAAATAATAAAAAGACAAACACACGCATCTCCATCCGCGGTCCCCGGCGACTCGTATCTAAATACTCAACTCACTCTATGTGGGTCATTGTTCGCGGATAACATTTCCGCGTCTGCATACACCTCCACGCCCAATACCCGACCGGAAAGTCCTGCACGGAATTTAGCGCGACCATCCGAATCCACAACAACAACGCCAGCATGAGGATGCAATGAATATCATTACGGCTCCTCACAGTACACGATGCCATTCACACGCCCTGTGTTCTACGCGCGACAACAACAACCAAACAGCAGCTAAGCACAATATCGTAAAGTGGAAAAAAGCAAAGAAAATAAACAAAAACAAAAAGACAAACAAAAACAACAATACGGGAAATGGAAAAGTGAAATAAAAACAGAAAAAGAAAAACTAAAGGACTTAGTCCAACACAAGAGCAACAAAAACAAAACAAAAAGGCGGGAAAAAAGGAAAATAAGAAGTTTTTTTTGTGTGCCATCTGTCATGCCTCCTCATATCCTTTCGCTAAAAGTTTTCTCCGCTGTTTGCTCGCTTTCCTTTCTGTGTCGTTGTGTGGGCGCCATGCTTTCTATTGTTGTTGTTGCCGCCACCCCCACATTATAATGAACATAATATGGGTGACGTATTGTTATGCGGTGCGATGTGTGCCAAGAACTCATCGTCATCGACATCGTCGTCATTCTCGTCCTCAGTGGCGAGTGTGATCGTATGTGGCCTTTTTATTAAGCTGAAAGGATAATGCATTCTATGCATACCGAACGATGGTGGTAGGTGGCAGGGAGTGGTTTCTGTTTTTACTACTATTTCAGATTTTATGTTATTCCCCATCCTATCCCAGTCCATGAGGCATCGTATCCTCGTGTATAGAAGGTGGTAGAGAGAGGGCCACGAGTGCTTAAAGAGGTTTAAAGGATAATAAACTTTTAATTTCATTTGATTTGCTCTCGGATAACCGAGACGGATTTATTGAGTTAATTGAATAATTGAACGAGATTCATGGTCAACCTGAACACTTGCAGCTTTGGTTGTCGGATCTAAATAATTTAACGGAATTGCATGGGAATTTTACTACTTGGACGTAAGGACTTCGCACAATTGGCAGGTGGAGGAGGTGTAGTGTTTCAAAGTTGAAGGACATCCTCTAGTCAAAAAAAGCTTCAGATTATTAGACTCAAGTGCGACTGATGTACCCAAACTACCGTGCATTTGGTACATTTATCGACTGAATATTGAATGCGTATGTGGATGAAGACCTGTTCGCTGGTGACCACCGAGTTGAACGTCATAAAGAATTAATCAACATTTAATTACGCATTATGCATAGAATATAAATAGCCCGTAGCTGATAGCTTTATTTGCTCACAGTATACGCGAGACGAAAGAAAGTTGACGACCGTACAAATGCAGGCGTATAACATGGGTAGATCTCTAAAAACCAGACACATCAAAATTTTGAATTCGAAAAAATCGCTCCCATTACAATTACATCATAATGGATCGTTAAAGACCAGATGAGAGGAATCCAAAGAACTAAACAAAAATTCAAAGAAAGCTTGCTTGTAACAGATTTAAGGTGGGGAGCTATGTAAAGATGCCTCCGTGACGGTAAAGCCTTAAAAAGTGGGTCAGGTGGCTTCAAAGGCTTATGGAAGAGCTGCATGTTGGCAGAATGAATTTTTTTTTATTTATTGCTAAGCGTGATGTTTTTACTGTCTAGATTTTCAGTATTCCAATTTTGACAGCTCATATGTGATTTATGACATGAATTAAAATTAGTCGTATTTAACCAATATTGCCATTTTATTATGAAAAGATCTGTATCTGAAAAATGCTTACAAATTATTTAATTTTACTATTGAAATTCGTGCTCTGTGAACATTTTTTTTCGCGCACTTCCACTATTTTACAGTCATCATAATCGGCCTACTGAGCAAGCAATTCCAGCCATTATGAGCAACTTTCGCGCTCTCACGCAACTCTCGTATGCGTAGAGTGCACACAGAGAAAATTATTGCTGTCCAATGATAGCGAAGACCGTGATCTACAACTTTACAAAATAAGGTTCATGCAAGAAACTGAGCGACCCGACAGAGCTTCGAGTTTTCGGTGATTGGGCCTTAGAAGAGCTGAAGGAAAATCCGATATTTTATCGAGAATTATCTCGGAGGTAATGCAAAAGCTGACAATGTAGTGCTTAGGGCGGTTTATGGGCAGGCGGAATCGTTAGACCGTATTTTTTGACATCTGACCGTGAGAGAAACGTTAAGGCGCTAGCCTCTTTTTTTTTACCCAAAATGCACATAACGGCATAACATGCCACATATGTAGCACGCGAATTGATGGACCAATTGAGTAATAAGTTCCATGAGCAATTATCTCTCGTTTTGAACCGGTAAATTGGCCGGTTAGAGCGTGCGATTTGACGTCATTCGACTAATTTACTCTGAGGATATGTAAAATCACTCTCTATGCCGATAAGCTGATGCCAATTGTAGCCTTGGAAGACAACATTACACTGTATTATTAGGGAGGTAGTAGCTAGTAGGCTCGAAAAACTGGAATCTGGGTGTGGACCACTAAAATTCAATCTTATGATCAATATTGGCACAAAATGGTCTTATAACAATAAATGGCAAGTATTGATTTATTACTTTGTATAAAAATTGTGTATATTTTAGTATTTTTGTTTTACTTTTTGGTGTAGCTAAAAACCAAGCTCTTAAAAAATCAAGCATTATTTAGAAATACTCGTAATAAAAATGGACATGTGAGCTACTCGTATGAGACACTAACATGCTACAGGCGAGAAGTGGAGTTCGGCGCGTCTTCGAGCAGATGGGCCATAATGAGTAAACTCTTTTGCAGTGCGTGGCATAGTTGCTCAAAAGTTGCTCAAAAAGACATTCCTCAGTTCGGACAGAGAAAAGGAATACTGTTGTTTTACTTTTTAATCCAGGTGTCGAAAGCACGGAAGCGGACGATTCTGTAGGAGGATTTGAATTTTTTTCCCCTATGAGGATCAAGTTACAGGCGAAGTTAACCCCGCGGACTTGCCGATCGGCTTGGAATTTTGCAAGAGGATTCTGCGAATGATCCAAGAGGACGAAACTTGCTCACCTTAATCTGTATGTCAGACAAAGCCAACTTCAACCTAAAGGGCAATATAAACAAACCAAATAGTTGAATATGGATGGAGTAACTCTGACCCTAAAATTTTCCAATTTTCCAAAGCATAGATTCCACCAAGTTTTATCGATAGCTCTGTGGAATGTCTTTATAGCAATTTCAATTTGTTCATAGAGATTTTGAAATTTTCTGGGTTTTTTGGAGTCTAATTTACTTTTTAGGAAGTGTCATAAATTCTGAACTGGATTGAGATCAGTGTACACGATGGCTTGGCCAAAATGGTTACAATTTTATCTTTAAACCATTTTCTTGTATAAGCCGTCGTGTGCTTAGGACCATTGTACTGTTGCATGATCTAAATAACAGGCAGATTTTCATCATATAGTTTTCTGAACTTTCAAAATATTTCAATCTGCTTATTCGACCTTCGTAGTGCCAAGACCTTCGGGCAGGTGTTCTAAGGATCAGATTCCTTGGACTTGGGATGGCGAACACATAATTTTACTGTCAACTAAAATTCTATTTACTTTTGTTTTACCAGAAAATAGCACGTTTTCCAATTGAGCGGCGCGGCGGTCCAATGTCTATGCATGTGAGCAAACTCGACCCTTTTTTTGGGGTTCGGTCTTTAAATGGTGGCATCTTCTGAGCAATGCATCCAAAAAGCCCAACAACAGGCAGCCTTCGCTTATTATCGTTATCGCAAAAACTACAGTACTTAATGTGCTGCAGAATAAGTTGGTTCTCACTAGTTGATGTTACTCTCCCCTTAAGCTTCTGATGTATTTTATTTTTATTCAATTTTTACTTAGAGCTATCTTACGCTAGACAAAAAAATGCTTCAAACCAGCTTAAATAACTTAACAAACTTAAAATACCTTACTATAACTATAGGCACACTCTAGAGTACACAGAGTAACTTACTCGTAATGTATGTCTTTCGCCCTAATGATTGACTAAAAATAATTTAAAGAAGAAAATTGTTTAGCTAAGAAAATATTTATTTTAGAAATATTTTGAACCTTTTAGACCGTTCCATTTGACACATGAACACCATCTTTCTTGAGCAGTTCTTCTTTTGCAGAGCTCTGGTTACGAGGTCACATGAACGGTTCTTTTTTCATTTATCAATGAAAAAAAATCTAAAAACTAAACATTATTTACCCGTTTCTAATTTGGCGCACGATCAATTCTATTTACTTTTATAAATTTTGATTTTATGACGACACCACATATCTTTTTCATGGGTTCTTAAAAAGTATACCGTACATGTAGAATAAAACGAAATATCTAAATTTCTCAAGGTAGAAACATCTAACTTATAAAGCTGTGCCGTCATCTTTCTTCTTCTTCTTCTTCTTAGATGGCGTTACAGTTCACGAAGAGCCATGAAGGAACCACCCAAGATTTGACTTAATAGGCTAACTGCTTGCATCAAAATCCAGTCAAGCATGTAGCTATGGAGCTGAGAAATGGGATCGACCATAAGCACTATGGGGCGTATACGTAACATTTTCAATTTTTTTGTACCTGCTCCATTACGACCTCGGGCAGCTAAGTTACCGTGAAGGAACCACCCAAGATTTGACTCAGTAGGCCAGATCTGAAGTCGCATCAACTGCTTGCATCAAATTATAGTCGAGAAAGTAGATGTGGAAGCCGAGAAATGGGATCGACCATAAGCACTACAGGGCGTATACGTAACATTTTCACATTTTTTGTACCTGCTCCATTACGACCTCAGGCTGCTAAGTTACCATGAAGGGACCACCCAGGATTTGACTCAATAGGCTAGATCTGAAGTCGCATCAACTATTTGCATCAAAATCCAGTCAAGAAAGTAGCTGTGGAGCAGAGAATGGGATAGATCTTAAGCACTACGGGGCGTATACGTAACATTTTAAAATTTTTTGTACCTGCTCCATTACGACCTCAGGCAGCTAAGTTACCATGAAGGGACCACCCAGGATTTGACTCAATATGCTAAATCTGACGTCGCGCCAACTGCTGTGCACACCCTAACAGAAATAATTCGTATTCGAGGTCCAGTGAAGCTCACTTATCTTTACTGTATGAGAATCGAAGAGCAGGAATATTCCATCAGATGAAGGAGGGAGGATCAACAAATCACTTTTATTTTAACCATTTTGAAATGTTATTCGGGAGCGTATATAGTTCAATTTACTTATGAAAGAAGCTGCATTATGAATACCGGGTTTTTTCAAGACAAAACGGTAGTTGTTGATTTTTGGAAATAATTTTAATTACTATGTCAGTATTACGACTTTCCTTTGGAACTAGAACAGAAGTGATAGTATTGGTTCCCGTCAAATATTCATGACTCATGACCAAACAATTAGCTGTGTGAGTCGCTCTCTCATGATGTGAAGCAATGATTTGTTTTATTACGATTTTTGTTTTTCGAACTAGTTGATGCAGACGGAACGATTTAACCTTAGCTTTGATGTTATATACATACATTGACCAATATTTCATCATTTGTTTGGATGAGTTTTGATAGTTCTATATGATGGATTTGTCGACTACTGAGTAAGTTCCACTTTCCACGGTTTTTTTTTTTTAAATTCAAGAGTTATGAGACAAATTTTGCTGACACACATAAGGCCATGCAAAGAAATCGCTATTGAAGCTGAAGGCCATAACTTAACCAGCCTAAAAATTATGTATGGAGGATTGATTAAGTTCTGACATATTTGATGATGTCTTTTCAGAACTGTTTTTTTTAAATACATCCCTTGGAACAGGATTTTTTACACCGTACAAATGATTAGGAGCAGGAAAAGCATCCGTAAACTGGGACATTGGTGGCTATGCTATCAGTTATATCGAATCCCATTGGACTTGATAGAATTAACCCTAAATTCCTAAAGTTGTCACTCGCTGTTACACAAGCCTATATTTTCAGTTTGTCACATCAAAGGTTTAAAATTATACTTGTTCCCAAAAATGCTGACTGCAGCGTTACCGACCATCGACCCATACCAATTGTGCCCTAGTTTTTGAAAAAGCCATCCTCCCTTTAATAATATACCATCTATCGGTTGGAAACATGCTTATGACAACGAGTCAGGCTTTTTTGATTCAAGCACATTTGTAAAACTGCCTTGTTGTTTGCCGTCGATAAGATTTGGTACCGTTCTGTTCTTTAAAAAGAGTTATTAAGCTTTCGCGTCAAATTGCAAGGCTGATCTTCTCGCCGATGATTATAGACAGTTGTAATATGCGATAAAAAGTCTGTTGTTTTTGCTATGAAGACAGGCGTACCCCAGGGCTCCATCCTAGGTCCCATTCCGTTCCTAATGTACGTCACAAAACTATTCAGCTTCAAGTCAAAGTTACTTGGTATATAACCCAGCTCGGTTGATACCTCTACATTTATTATTCATGAAGCGCCGATGATATAATTTCTGTTATTCAATAGAAGGAAATCAGGTCCCTGAGATCAGGAGATGATTCGCTTCAAGTTCGTTTTTGATCTGCTTTTGTCAACAAAACATGACTTGGTATGATGTGCCGCCTACATAGGTACTTTGATGTTCCTCCTTACGTTTAGTGATTTACTTAAAACCTGCTTTCCAAAACATCGGTTGAAAAAATGCGTTTCTAAGTAAGACTACTAAATTCCCTTGGAGATTGGAGGGACAGATACGGGAAAGAGGAGGAAGAAATTAGAATTACATGATTACTTTGGCCCTACCCGGTTCTCATGGGTAGTAGAAAACGATTCCAAGAAGTTAAGTTAACAACTTTGTTTGCCAAACTATTGTCAAAGGAATTTCGAAATTCCTTCTTGAATCTGATCAAAAATTTAAAGTCAGTCATGGCCCACGGCAGCTATGAATACCATTTTTCACGTGCAAAAAACATCTTTCAAAATCCCAATTAGCCTCAAGCCATCCATCGGCCCATTTACAGTTCTCCACATCGATCTGCCTATTTTCATAACATCAACGTATCCATCCCACTCTCTCGGCCACCACCACCTTTTACGACTTCATTCCGCCTAATGCCTTTACGATTTACTGAATAACCGACATCCATCGCCCAGCCCCAGCCATTCATTAAAACCATGCTAATTTTATCTCAGGAATTTAGCACCCAACTCTACGCCATTCCATCATCACCGTAACCATTCTAACTCACTTTGGACTCATCGAGCAAATTTAAGAATACGCCTGGTGGGTGGTGAGGCAAATCGGCGAACAGCACTTCCCATCATGCCGCCCCTGCGGTCCTGTTGCTCAATTGTTCGACAGTACATTTCAGGATTTCATTGCCAATCAAATTGGAATAAAGGCATAAAATGATTTAACAACGGGAGCACTCACCATGGCGTCTTAATGTCGAGCAAAAGTGAAAGAGGCCTCCCATTCTAACGCGGCAGAATCCGAATCTGAATCTGAATCCGAACCAACGCCATTGTAATTCAATTTTCATTTGAAATTCATTTTCGATAAACTCGTACCTTCGTCGTAAGGACGTCGCGGTGGTCGCGGCTGTTTCAAGGAACCAGTTCTGTCCTACATTCGACATGGATGAGGTGAACTGAACGTGGAACAGACGAACAGGATACACGCGCATATGTTTGCCTTCCGGGCTTTCGTTTGAACAGTGAGCAAGTGTTTCGCACGAACGCCAAGCAAATCCTGAGACAATGACTTTGCTTAGAGATTCCTTATGGGGGAGATTGCTGGAGGAGGATTTGGCTTTTTTTTCTTCTTCTGTTTCTCTTTGTAGGTGTGTTGAGCTATTGGTATTCCCAAGGGCGTTTGCATTTGAGGCCATTTCAGGTGCGGCAGATTGGATGTTATTTTGTTTTTTTTTTTGGTGTTTATGTTGTGGAATTCGTTGGGAACACATTGGTAGGATAAGCAAACAGCCATTAGGGAAAAGAGGGAAACAGGCAAGTGGTGCTGCGTTTGTTTAGCACTTTTTCGACATGATCAGGACCGAGTTCCTTACTAATTATAATCTTCAAGAAAGAGAAAAAAATAATAGGGAAAGTGGCGACAAGGGCTTCCTTTTATCGTCGGTATACACGAGTAGTCAATAAATGAAGCACTCACGAGGAGATAATGTGGCTTTTATGGGAAATTCCGATAAAAGGACGCAACAATATTGAGTGGGATCATGACCGGGGTAGGGAGAGCGGAAATTACGAAACCGAATGGTGTCGTATAAGCCATAAAAAAGTACGTGGACGTCGGTTTGGCGTGGCAGGGAAATTAAAAATATATTTCGCTGGCGAAACGTGCAGTCGACATTTGTTGGATTTGTAAGGACTTTGTTGTACATTGCCATGGAATTCCGCACTTGACACGACGATCAAATCGAAATTTAAATAGACAAGCGCCTTTTCGTTGGATGGTTCCATTAACAGGGCTGGAAGGATTCATTTTTTAGACGACGCGTCAGTGGCATGATAAGGTGAGGACTGTTGTGTCAATGTAGGTACTTCTTTATACAAGCATTAAGCCTGCCTTTTACAAGAACGTTTTACAAATTTTCCCTGTTTGAAATACTTGTTTTGAAATAGCTTGAATTTGAATGATTTTTAGTCCGTGGGCGACTCCAGTTTCTCAATTTCTTTTAACTTAACATGCTCCACCTGAGAGTGGATTATTTTAACGAGAAACCCATGCCGAAGTGTGTTCAAAAAGTAATGGGAATTTCGTAATCTCAAGGGTTGCTGTAGTCCTGCCAGTTTCTCAATTTCTTTTAACTTAATATGCTCCACCTGAGAGTGGATTACTTGAACGAGAAACCAATCAGAAAGAGTGTTCAAAAAGCAATTGGAAATTCGTAATCTCAAGGCTTGCTGTAGTCCCAACTTGGATTTGAATGATTTTTAGTCCGTGGGCGATGCCAGTTTCTTAATTACTTTTAACTTAACATGCTCCACCTGAGAGTGGATTATTTGAACGAGAAACCCATGCCGAAGCGTGTTCAAAAAGTATTGGGAATTTCGTAATCTCAAGGGTTGCTGTAGTCCTAGCTCGAATTTGAATGATTTTTAGTCTGTGGATGACGCTATGTTTTTCAATATTTTTCTGTTGTTGTGGGACGTTTGTCCTAGGTTTAGTTTGAATGATTTTTAGTCTGTAGACTTTCAGAGACGTATCGGGGGTTCGAAGAAGCTCTAACGTATGGTCAAGACCTACATGTGAGGGTGAGTATTGGAATCTGGAAACCGACCTCGTGCTGAACTATAGTTAATCCAGCAGTCTAATAAATAAATTCCAGTACATTCTCACGCCTGAAGGCTTATGAGGGTTTTACCATCCCACGGCTTAAATTGCATTTTTAAATTTCGGTATATGGAAGCTCTTTCTTCAAATAAGTTCTGTCAGAACCGAAGTGAATATCGCCGCCAATGCTCTCGTTAAGAATTATTGCATCCATTTAAGAATGGACGGATTTCCCCTTAGAAATCATTGGCCAATCTGGCAAAATCTAGTCAGTGGCCCTTCCGAGAAAAACAAACATCCCCAAACCATTTCCTTTCAAAAGAGACCTTCATCCCAACGTAATAAAATTTCCCAAATAGAACCACAATGACATGGTCATGCACACGACCCGAAACCCTAAAATGTCGTCGAAAACTTTCATAACGACACCACACTACGAGCTTAAACTATCTAACCGTCAACTCATAGTCGCGTATATGTACGAGTACTCCCCAGCTCCGCACTTTTCCCCAAAAACAACACACTAATGACTCTCACACGCAAATAATTACTCGACAACATATTCGAGGCGAAGCCAATAAATTAAATGTTTTCAACATGGCTGGCTTCCTTCCGCACACTTTCATCCCCATACACGCGCACTAGTCCGAAAATTATTACCTTCCATTGCTGTTGGCACTCCCACCGAGGATTCTCGTTCCCGTTTCACATCGCGTCCGTGATTCAAGGCTACGCGCCATAAGCAAACCGACGAACACTCGTTCAAAATAGCGAAAGTACCGTGCCGGATGGTTGGGAGATCCATTGGCAGGCAGAAATGTCTTAACAGGAAATTTCCCTAGACAACGATTTGTCTCCGAGCAAGCTGGGGCAAATCTCCCACTCGGACGTGTTCGCCATCGTTGTTGCTGCCGCCGGGTGTGCTATGTCGTTCGTTTGATTCACGGCTTTCTGTCGACGACGACATGACCTAGAATGATAGTCATATCCTTGGTAAATAAAAACAAAAATAAAATTTGGAATAAGTGAAGGTTCACTCATACTCGTAACCTAGCACGGGCATAGTCGATCCTTGGAGTATTGTGGAACCCATCGGCTTAACCGGCCTATTTGCATGACGGAAAAGATCTTTGCTGTTTGCCATGCGGATGCTGTGCTTCACTTAATTCGATGACATCATGTTTCTCTTTCGTCCTTTTTTCGTCCTATTTTTGACGAGCTTTTATTAACTGTCATAAAGCCTACTGCTTCGCCTCACACCCGGTGGAGGATACTACGCGACGTTACGCTTGTTTCGTTAAATGTATTTTTATTTTCATCGTCCGGGGCAGTGGCCAATTCTGTTTGGTTTGGTTTCGACGGTGGCGGTGACGATGGTGATGGTAAAGTTGATGGCCATGACGATGGCTCGTCCCCGTCACCAGGGACTTAAATTTTGCGGAAGTAACGCGTGGAATCGGTTGCGTTCAATTTTCCATTGTGTTTACCAAGAATAAAGCTTGCCATCATTATCCCTTATTGTTGATTTGTCTTGCTCAAGGGTCCGCTCCACTAAGGATGAGTGTGAAGTCCTTCGGGCTTTAGAAGAAATGTTAATTATGCAAACTTTTTTCCGGCTGCGGGAATCTGTTTCCATTTAATATCTTCCCAATGGCTAAACTCATCCGAAGATATAAGGACATTCATCCATTTCTGCTTTATCTTGGTCCCTTGGTCGAGACACGAGGGTTCGAAAGGATCACGAGTGAACAATACTTTTATTATTATTTTTCCTCTTTCTTTCTATCTGTTTACATTCATTTCTTATTCTTGCATTGCCACCGCCACCGACCTTACACGTTATAGACATGGACATGGAGCAGGGAATAAGGGCGGAAGAAGCATTTAACGACATTTTTTGCGTTAATGGCTTTCAAAATGAGTTTTTTTTTTTGGTTTTCCTTTCTGTTTAGCTTATATTTCTGCGGAACAATAAGAAACTGAAAAAGTTCTGAAATTGAATTTTATTGAGCATTTAGTAATCTTAAGTGAAAGGGAGCCTAAGTGACTTCGGGCCATACAGCGGGTTTTGGATGGTATGGAGATAATTAAAAAAAAATTGTGAGCTTAATGGCACGTGAACAGGGGATTTAGTTGACGCGATTAGGTGCAGATGGTATTTAAAAGGCTATTTGTCAAGTTAAAGGTTACGTAGCTTTCTTTTTCAAAAATAGCTTTGCAACTTGATAGCTCGCTAAAACAAAATGGGTCCTCAATTTCGATATCAAGCTTTCTAAGGATTACACAAGCAATTTGTCTTCGCAAATGACTGTTGGACTGGATGGGCGAGTAAATATATAGGACTCGGTGTACCTATACCTAAGAGGGACTCAGATGTTTCCTTTATCATTAAGAACGCTACACATTAAGAAAGCTACACTTAACGTTCGGAGAGTGAAACTATAAATAAAACCGTAATTTTCAACTAAAATATTTCGCACAAACATGAAGTATTGAGATTTGAAATTAGTTCGCAGCGTTCCTCATTTATTACCTTCCCTTTTGTAGAAGTTCAAGCTGACCATGAACTGAGAACATGTGTCGCTAATAGTGTGCATGTTTTACAAGTGACAATTTTGACTTGAAAGACAAGGGCCAACCTGGACAGCCGCAAAAGTCCGAAGATGAAGAATTAGAGGAGTTATGTCACTATTTTAAAAATTTGTCTGAATCGTTGAAAGTTGACTTGCTTACCGTAGAAAGTGACTTAAGGCCCTCGAAGTGATACAAAAGCAAGGAATCTTGCTACCAAACGAACTAAAATCAATGTGTGCCTTAACAGTAGATGGTGACTGTTGATGTTTGTCCACTGATGGTGGAAAGTGGATTCATTCCGAAAGACTCAAACACCGAAAGTCATGGGTAAGCTACGGCAAACTATTAATATCAACAGTGAAGCCAGATATCCGTAGCTCCAAACTCATGCTCTAAATTTGATAGGATCAGAGGAATGTGGGCCCTTATGTTTTGCTCAATCGAAATAAAACAATCGCAAGAACTGCCAAACACAACCGATGCGTCTGATCCGAAAGTTGAAGGCAGAACAGTTGGAATTATCCGAAAATAACGACAAAGTGACTCCTCCAAACCCCGAAATACGGGTGAAAACATACTTGAAAATGATTAAATGGAACATCCTATCTCGTCCACCATATTCCTCAGACATTGCTTCTTCCGATTATCACTTATTCCAATCGATGACATATGGCCTGTCCGAACTGAAGCTTTTTTCTTATGAAGACTGCAAAAAATGAGTAAAGATAAGCTGTCTTTTTGACATGGTGCTTATATCCAGCGAAGATTGGTGGTTAGCGATGGACAGTACCTCGGATAATATAAGAAGTTTATCAAATTCATTTTAACGCTACGAACTGATTCCCACTCTCAATGTGTTTCCACATTCTCAATATGTTTCCATGAACAACATATTCAACTCGCGATACTCTCAGAGATGTGATAAAAGTCGAATTTAAACATACATTTTTAGGGCCCAATCTTCTAAATCTGGGCAAGAGCGTGCGACGATTTTCCAATTCGATATAAAAACAGTTCGGGTTCTGAGTCTTCAGCAAGCTGACCAATGTCAGCGGCGTTAGTTTAAGTGCAGTTTTTGGCTAGCACATAAGGGTATCAAGAGGTACATAACAATTTTGGATTTTAATACAAACGTACAAGCTTTTATATGTATAGTCTGTCAATGCCACGACTTTAGCCAAAGTCTGTGATTTTATTGTGGATAAGCTTATGAACAAGCTACGTTTCCAAGTTGTTAAAAACTAGTCTCGAATTTCGGAGCCGATAATCGCTACTTTGAGAGCGCTTACTACAATTTTCAGTCGTAATAATCGTCCCACCAGACAGGCTCTGCATGCTGTAGTGGATAAATTCGAGTCCATATATTCATTATTAAATGTTCTTGTGACAGTGAGATAAGGCACTGGTCGGAGTATTGAAAATATTGCAATCGTAAGTGTTCAGTTTAAAATGAGCCAAATCAGTCTATTACCCTCCACAGTAATTGGCAATCTCTTATCAACATTATAGAAAATTTGGCATAAAAATCTTGGCCAACAACTTTAAAAATCATATTTAAAATCAAATCAACTTAGATATTCAAGCCTTTTGATCCTTCAATTGGGCTCTTCAAATTTTAAAGAAAATTCTTAATATCATCCAGAAATCAAACTCTTTGTTTTCACGAAAAGTGACCTTTTGGTGTGGATTCCGTGACGGAGAAGTGATCAGACCCTATTTTTTTTGTCGATGGAAATTACCGGTCAATGGAGTTCGCTATCGTGGCACCGTCGAAAGCTATTGTTGTCCGAAATTGGATAGACTTTACATCAGTGATACGTGGTTGCAACAAGATGCTGCCACATGCCATGCAGTTGATTACCATAAATATTTGACCTTTTGAACTGGAAGTTGTGAATCTTGTAATCTCGAGAAACAGTTGCGCCAAACTTTCACTTCACTTGATCCGCTCGATTTTTTTTCAGTTGGCTTATGCCAAAAAGGAAACAATACTCAGATTCAATGACGAATGCAAAATCGCTAATATTCGGCAGAAAAGTAAAGCAACAGAAGTTGCTACTTTTTCTGCTCATTCACCGAACAGGTCTTTCAACCCAACTATGACTACTTTCGTTATATGAAAGACTGCCTTTGATCTTCTCTAGCACCATCGAATGTACCAGTAACTTCTACCTCAGTGATCGAGAAAATACGTAATTTAAAGGATGACTTCGCGCCCGGTTCTGACTGCCTCCCCGTCATAGTTTTAACAAAATTGGGCGTAGCAAACTCCGCTCTTTTGTGAAATGTCCTCAAACGCCACCATTTCCTTAATCTTTTCCTTCCTACTATAGGTATTAAGCTTATTTCAGTTTACATTGTTTAAGTTATTTTGCTCTTTATCGAACGCGTCAGACGTGCTCGCGGTGGTCTTTTGAACGAGATCAATAGAGATCAGCCCGATCTCTTGAACCTGCACGAATTATAAAAAAAAAAAAAAAAAAAAAAAAAAATCTCAATTATTTTCTGTTTTATTTACAATGATTTGACCCTTTATCATTTGCTTCATTTTAGTGACATATCATATTATTACTATTACCGGCCATTGGAACTGGGAAGTACCGAGCCTCGTTGACTACCCTTCCCCGAGTCTCCCTGTCACGAGTGTGTTCTTTAGATGTTTCGTTGTTCTGTCCCTTGCCTTCTAGGTCCATCATAACATTGTCCTGCCGTCTGCGGTGAGTTCTTCCTGGCGGTTTTTCCCTGCGAATTTTCCACTCATTATTCATTTGACTGTTGGTCCGTTGTCCATTTGCTACATGTGTCCTGCCCCTCTTATTCTTCGCGATCTTATTAATGGCGATTCTTATTAATTTTCTCTTTTTTAGTCAGATACCAGGTTTGGCATCACTGGCATTACTATGGTTTTATAAATATGGATTTTGTAACGCCATCATCGTGAGGAAGCGCGCGCTGTCCACATGAACGTCGGTCTTTATGCCATTTTGGATATCACCATGGTATTACCATCGATGTGGTTGAACTAATCCTCTTTATCGAGTAGAGGGTGCGGGGTTTGGATTGATCCACATCGGTAAGTGATCATGTATTTGATTTTCTCTATATTTTCTCCTGAACTTACTTCTTTTCCTGTCACTAGAATTTGCGCACTTCACCTCACTGTTTCCTCACTATCTCTCAGAAGGTTCAGATCGTCAGTATAAGCTAGAACTTTAGTAATTCCATTAGGGGTTACCCCTTTCTCATTTTTCTGAAGGGATGTCATTACGATTCCAGCACCAAATTAAAAAGAAGTGGTGACAAGGCGTCTCCTTGTTTTAATCCATTTCGATTTTATAGGATAAGGCGTTTCATACTTTAAATATTCAGTTGTTTCAGTTTCACAACTTTTTCTGGATTTCCAACCTTAGGGGGTATGATACATTTTCGATCGGTTTATAGGGTCATATGCGTTTTTATAATCTACGAATAGTTGGCACACTATTTGGAAATTGCCATTTCTTTTCTTAAAGCTGTCGGATAGTGAAAATCTGGTCACTCGTCAAGCGGTTTCTCTTGAAGCCACACTCTGATTATGTCCTTACCTTAGTCTGTGTAAGAGGGTATTTGACACCATCTTCTAATACCTTGTGTTCTGATGACCCAGTTTTTCCATTCTTCGGAGAGATCTCTGTTTTTCATATAGATGTGATGAGCTCATGTAACTTCTCTGTTAGCTTTCCTCCAAAATATCGTATCAAGTTCATTGTTATTGTTACAAGATTTTGGCTTTGTTGACTTTAAGTTGATTAATTGCCTTAAACCGGAGGTTCAATCTTCCTCTGTTTCTCGAACTAGGAGTCTTGGATTCGAAGACCCTCTTAGCTGGAGCGTTCAATGCGGCCGAGTCAATTTAGTCCCCGGACCTTTGCTTTCGCGACTACGTTGACATCTTGTGCAATTCATAGAGTTCGCGGTTGGGTATTGTCCTCCGCGGTTGGGTATTGACGTTGATTGTAGAGTTCAAGTTTCGTGGAGAAACTCCTTAACTACCTCAAATTTGTAGCTGTGGATTGCTATGTGTTTCATATCCTAGATGGTAGTTGACCGATTGGTTTCTGCTCGAAAACATGTATTTTGTTTTTTCCTCGCTTACCTTCAGACCAGTTCGTTTCGCCTGCTCTGCAATCGCTTTTAGAGCTTCTTCAACGCCACCTTGGGAGCATGTGATAATGTCTGTATCATCTGCGTTTTCCAAAGGTTGGATCGACTTATAGAAAATGGTGTCTTCCATTGTTTCACCAGGCCACACTATCTGTTCGAGTACCAAATTGACCGCCACCCGCTAATCACCGGTGTATGTTTCGAATGGGTCTGAGGTTTTTGAACGCGAGTTTTTCAGTGTGGTGCGATACAACCGCATCAATGCTTCCGGGATCCCGAATTCGTATCTCATCAAGCAGCTTTGAAATTGAAAATGAGAAGATGCGTATCGGTTTGAAACTCGCTGGTCTTTCCCAGAATTTGGCTGAGTGTGAACATTTGCTCTTTAATCGATTTTCCGGACCGGAAGCCGCACTGATATGTGCCGATTTGTGTTGTGTAAAAAGGCTTTAGACGTTCACACAGTACTCTGGATATCTTATAGACAACATTAAGAATGGATATACCTCGGTAGTTTGCGCCTTTTAGAGCTGATATTCCAGTTGTCGGGTATGCTTTTATCTTTCAAAGTTCTGCTGATGATCTGGTGCATGCTCCTTATCATCGCTCCCAGGCTTGAAAAAATCTGATGGAAATCCGTCCGCACCCGCGGCTTCGTTGTACTTCGACTTCTTTAATGCTGCGTGGGAAGGCTCCTCCATCGCCAGGAGTTGGGGCTTCTTCGTTCCCTACCACCCTTCTTATTCCATGCCGTTTAGCAGCATTTGAAAATGTTGCTCCACCATTCCCTGCGAGTCAGTAACAAGGTTGCCCTCGGTGATATGCAATTCTCATTGTTCTCAGAGCATTATCGTTTGATGAGACATGGACTCTTTCTTCCCCTATAGGTTGTGGACTTGAAAGTCGATCTTCTTGTACAGATGGGATATCAAATTTATACTTACTTATTTCGTTGAGTTGTGTGACACCCGATCTGTACAAGTTTCGTAAGTTCCACGAGTCTATCTTGAATGCTTTCCCTGCGGTAGTTGCTATAAGGTGATCCAATTGGGGGACTCATCTACCTCTGGAATCGTTTACTTTAAGAAAACTAATCATATTTCATCAGGGAATGCCAAGGATTTTTGATGTTGTTTTGAGTTTGGTTTTGCAATAGTGTATGGTTGTAGGACGTAAGGAATCATCAATTCCGCGCCTGTCTTTGTCACTTTGTTTCATGTTCGAGAGTTTCATCCGAGCCACAGAGGAATTTTCGCTTCTGCCGTTGAAGCCGCAGCTCACACGTGAAAAAACGCAATCCGAAGCACCCAATGTACTTGCTTCTGAATCATTTCTAATGCTTTCAACCATTTCGAGATTGTCACCTATTTGCAAGTTCAGTCAGCGTGACATGAGTCCTCAATTTTTTTTCTTTTTATGATTCTTGCAGGTTCAAGAGTGTACGCTCTTATGGTGTTTGGTCACACAACCTGGACGGCGTGCAGATGGTTTGTGTCGAAGATGTTCATTCACTACTCTCCGGGGGTGGTTGTCCTAAATAGGATTTGAGAGATTCGACTGAATTTGCGTTGGTTGTAGTTCACAGTAACTCTTTTTTTTTTATGTCATTAAGGTGTTATATTGGAAATGCACACACAGAGTATGAATTTTTGAAGTGATCTTATGCTGCGAGTGTTATGCCTTCGTCTGCACTTTTTGATCATCATTCACAACAGATCTTGTTGCACAGTTTTTCCGTATAGGAAAATAGGTGATGATTAACATTGCACCACGACCACACCCATGAAGCCAACCTCTGAAGTAATGTCTCTAATCCTTCATCTTCTTAGCGTCGTCTATCTTCAACATCAAAATCATTATTTTCGAAGTATGTCGACAAAGTAAGCTTACCCTAAGGCTCTGTAAATCTATGAAAAGAAGGTTTTCACATCGGCGAACCAATATACAGTGAAGCTCTGGCTTACATACAGTACTTCCTCTAAATTACATTCACTTTGTTCTGGTAACATCATCTGCTGGGAAACAGCTACAACTTATCCAAGGTCCCGAAAAATTGATCCTTCAGTCGGAACTCCATCCGTTTAGCGTGAAATCGCATTGCATTTTTGCAATCCCTTGAGACTTACAAGCAAGGTTACGCAGAAGTTGTAAGCTGAATAGGACTCAACATATATTAAACTTACATAGGTATTCCATAGCAGGGGAGTTACCCTTCTCATGACCACCTTATGGGAAGCACCATCTGCACGTTCATACCCAGATGGATTCAATCCCAATGACGTTAGACAAACATTAATTGAAAACAAGGTATCACCATCCCCTAGAACTGTCGATGGATTAAGTACACCAGAACTAAGAACTATCATACAGTGAATTCAGTAATAGAAAGCCCATTTCAAAACGCCATAATCTCGTACGCGATTATTTTCTACGATTTCCTGGAATCAATTTACATCACACGCACAGTTCTCTGAAATGTGGCTTACACCCTCAACGATGTCCTCCAAATTCTTCTTGAAATGGTTCTCGGAACTGTTCATCGCAATCATGCTCGTCGGCATGCTAGCACGTAACATGCTCGTTCCAAAAGCCCCAAAATCCACATCTCCATTGCCACGAAATCATTGTTTTACAACTCGGCCTTTCTTTACACCATGATGGGAAACAGGATCCCCATCCCCTATTGGAGTAAGCACCCTTAGAGGGTCATTCGAGGAGTGTACAAAACCACAGACGTGACGAGGTTTTATATGCAAATGCGAAGAACTAAGCAAGCAATGGGCTAACAGGCCAACGCTGTCTCCGCGTGTGTTCCTCCCAATCAAATGCTGGGATCCTTACATGGGACTAGGGATAGGATTCATGGTGTGTCGTAATCGTTTGAGTGTTGTAGACGCCGTTGCTCTAGTTGGCGTTGGCGATATTATTGTCTCATTGTTGCATCAGGCACAACGTGCATGTCTCCCATTATGGCTTGCTGTTGTTTCCGGCAACCGTAGTACATCGTCATTGTCGTGGCCGTAGTCATTTTTGTGAGACAAGTTGTTTAGTCGGTTAGCAATAGCAGGACTGCACCCGCAGGATATCGCAGGCGAAAGCTGCCAGATCCCACACTTGAGGAAAATGGTAGCCAGTGCTACAGTTGCCATGGTGACATCGTTTACTGCAGCTAGCTTGTATGGAACTGACAGGAGTTTAAGGAAGATGATGCAGACAACGTATAGTGTTATGAAGGCCTCCACCTACTGCTGGCTGTTGGCTGATATCTATGTTGATGGGGTTGATGATGATGACAGCGATGAAAGTGTAGCGGAGTTGGTGGAGATAATGGTTTCCTTTGGCGACGTTTGTCCTTGTTATTAGTGTAACATATTTCGCTTAGGAGCGCCAATAATTGAGTTCGTGGAAGCAACAATGGAAGTTCGGGATAATGATATCAATTTTTGGCAGTCTGTAAGAGGGGGTCTACAAAAGGGGATATTGTTAAAGCTACAGGTTCTCCATATACATAGCTTTATATTATTGCTTCAGTGGTTACCTATACCTTCCACCTAAGCACTGTGGCAACATCGTCCCCGATAGCCCGCCTTTTTGTCTAACAACACAAACCTGTACAGCAGCAATCTTGTCGATCTTTCAATCGATTCTTGACGTCCTCTCAGAAAGCATTCGCCTACTTGTGCCCTCACTACAAACCTCACAACATCACCTTCACTCGGATTGCGTAATCGCCACCGTACACAACAGGCCTTCATTCAAATGCCCTCGAGCCCCCATTATGTACATCCACCAGATGCTGAAAAGCCACTGGTTACTCCATGAGAACCAATTGCATCGAAACTCCACTCTCCGATCGCTCGTCAGATCTTCTTTGTTCCCCGGCTACGGTGGATGGCATGGTGCATAGGTTTGCGGTTGCGCATGGATTTACATACGAAGTAGCTGTCAGATGTGTGCATATCCGGCGATCAGCGGATTACATGTAGACACGCATCGACCCGGTCGTGGACGGTGACAATAATTAATAATCGCAATTGGAATCGATTAAGATTCTTGTGCGACTACCCCCCATCTATGGGACATGACGCGACATGGCTTTGCTATCATAGAGACGACGAGCTCAGGTGCCCATGCAATTCATTCGGCTGTGGATTGTGGATGGTAGAGTGGACTGCGTTGAGCTGGTTATTTATGATTTAATAGTGGACTCGCATGTAGCTGGGCAAGATGGAAGGTGATTAGATCGGTGTTGGTTGTATGTGGACTACACGGTCGGACGGGAGCGACGGGGCGATAAGTATGACGACGACAACGACGATGGCAGCCGTCGGTTTGGACCATGTGTAAGAATTGACATGAGACATGATTGCATTGGGAATGCCACACAGACGGTCTTGCGGTGCTGGCGGTCGGGCTTCGTGCGCTAGTGTCGGTGGCATTGTGATGGAATGTTGCGCATGCGTCAGGTGTGGTGTTATGCAATTGTGGCTCGATAATGACTCGCGGTGGTCGGTGATTGCGAGTGACTCGCTGGTAGATGGCATATGTTTGATGTTCACCGATGAATGAGGGAATGTGGTGGTCGCTTGATAGATTGATGTCCTTGTGCGCAATAAAAAAACCGATTTCTCCTTTGCTTGGATTAAGATATATGCGTTTCATCTCTCTCTTCGATTGTGTTCCGCAATTAACTTTATTATCCCGGAAGGACACTTAGGAAGCCTAGTCAAATGGCATTTTTTCTGCACTCATGGACGTCAATCCAATTTCTTTTTGGTCGTCAAGAATGTGTTATGATGGGCCACGCGGGGATTTTTGACTGTAAAAATATAATCAAAATGGGAGGAGCATCCAAGGCAATTAACGACATAGGGAGCATGTTGATATTGACAGAGTTTCACAAATGAGTGAGAGCGGTTTTCATTTACTTTATTGCCCTCCGGTTGAAGATAAGTGAGTAATTGCTTGTTAACAGCAAACGGCAAATTTAATGGGCAAGTAGGCCTTTCAGAAATGCTTTTGTACACCTAGCAATGCATTGTGATGGTAAGAACGGTATTGGGAATCACATTTCAATGCAAATCCCAAAGAGGTTCTGTTAGTGTCAGAGAAAGTAGAGCTCGCCCAAATAAATTGGAAAATGGAACCCTTTTTGTGAGTAATCGGTAAAAGCTAGACGTGTTTTGGTGTGTTTCTGTTTTGAAAAAATGAATCAAGACAACAGCATTCAACGATTCTACTCCGAGCACAAACAAAAAAATTGTAAGTGCGCACAGAAAGCCAAGAAAATTGTTACGGAAAATTGCTAAGGATACTGACATATCGGTTGGCTCATGCCATGGATTTTTTTTATTAATTTTTGGCCATGAAACGTGCGTCAGCGATGTTTCTTTTGAAATTGCTAAATTTTGACCAAAAGATTAGACGCATGGGCATCGTTTAGGAGCTATCGAATGACGTGAATGACGATCTAGATTTACTGAGAAAGATGTTACTGGTGGCGAATAATGGATATATGATTATGATGTTGAATCCATAGCCCAATCACCCCAATGAAAGTGACCAGAAGAGTCAAGATAAAAAAACGTGCTTAATTTTTTGGCCGAAACCGTCATAATACCTCAGCCACCGTACTCATTAAACGTGGCCTCCTGCGACTTTTTCTCCTTCCAAAACAGAAAACTTGTCACCATTTGCCACGATAGAGGAGATAAAGACCGCAGCGAGGAACGAAAAAAGCGCTGTCGCAAATTTATTATATCTGTGGGGCATTACGTTATAGGAAACAAAATAGGTGTTGGTGAATAAAAAAAATAATTTTCGAGAAAAGTAAAAGTTTCCTTATTTTTTTAACAAACTTCATACGTTATTCTGCTTTCGCCTTCAGAATGGAAATCTTTTCGCGTATCTGAAACCTAGAGTAAAACCTTGCTTAGTGTCGAGCTCTACTCGCATATAGCTTTCATTGTATTTGTCCATCCATAGTATACATGTTTTACATGCATTCAAAGCTGTATATTTCATCCTCAAATTTCGCCCTGATTTCCAACGTCATTCATGGATTATGAGGTATTTTATAAACTATCGTCAGGTTTGAGTTGTGAGCAGCTTAGGATGGGTTTCCATGGTACCTGTGAATGCGGTATATTAAACAAATTTTGTTCCCTTATAGTGTCATTTACATATTATAAATTTATTTCAGAGTTTTTTGCACTCATCTGAACTCCATCTGTAGATTCAAGAATTGTTCCCATCAAATTTTAACGTCAACCGGGACGACGATCTCAACTGACTCTATGTCATCTGATTTTATATCTTGCAATCTCAACCTATTGAATCCTATGAACTCGCCATTAATACAGAGTGCGCCATCTCATATGGGTCGATGTAAACTTCGAATAACTTCAACAATTGTCAACCGATTTTCATATGTCATAGCATTTTGGAAATGTCAATTTAGTACAATTTCAACAATCGCTTCACACCAAGATAACACCAAAATGAACGCTCGATTGTGCTAACTCAACGTGCGTAACGTGCAAAATATCGTGATCATGTTGCGCCCAAAAAAGATACAATTCGTCGTTGGGCCTCGATTTTTTTTCAATTTGATTCTGTCGCAAGCCCTCGTGAGCAATCGAGGCCACGTCCCCGGCGTTCAAACTCATTTATTCATTCTGTGAAGGCCAGTGTTCAAGAAGACCCAAGCTTGTCATATCGACGCCGTTCGCAGCAGTTAGGCATCAGTGGAACCACTTTGCGGAGAATGTTAAAAGATGATCTTCACTTAATTCCATACAAAGTGCAGATAACTCAAAGAATTTTGCCACAAGATGAGTCACGGCGCTTGGCATACGCACAAAATGTCTTTTAAGTGATTAATGCTGAACCGGAGTTCTGGCAGCAAATTTTTATGACCAATGAAGCACATTTTACGCTCTCTGGCTCAGTTAATAAACAAAATTGTAGTTTCTGGGGCATCGAAAATCATCACATTATTCACAAAGAGCCGCTATACCAGGGTGGTCCGATAAGTACTTAGCCTACAAAAGAAAAACAAAAATTTTGGAGAAGTGGCGATTTATTTTTCAATATAGTCTCCTTTTAGCTCGACCCAGCGATGTTCTAACTTCCTTAACCCGTCTGAAAAATACGTTTATTATATTATACGAGGTCTGCAAAGTAGGCCTCCGTGGCGGCTGAAAATTCTGCCCGGCGAGTGACTTTTTCAAGTTTGGAAATAAAAAGAAGTCGCACGGGGCCAAATCTGGAGAATACAGCGGATGGGGCAGCAGTTCGTAGCCCAATTCGACGAATTTGGCCGTGGCGAGGGCGGAGGTATGAGCCGGTGTGTTATCATGGTGCAAGAGCACTTTTGTCTTCGCCAAGTGGGGCCGTGTTTTCTTCAATTCGGCGTCGAATCGGCCCAATAATTTGGCATAGTACAGCCCTGTGACCGTTTTGCCCTTCTCCAGGTAGTCGATGTGGATCACACCTTGTGAATCCCAGAAAACGGTGGCCATCACTTTTCCGGCCGATGGGACAGTCTTCGCCTTCTTCAGAGCACGTCCGCCGGGTGAAGTCCACTGTTTCGACAATTGGTCTCTGGTGTGTATCCATGTTTCGTCGACTGTCACGAAACGACGCAGAAACTCCTTCGGATTGCGCTTAAACAGCGTCAAACACTGCTCTGAAAGTGTAAGCAAACGCGGCACCCATTGCGCCGACAGCCTTCTCATGCCCAAAATTTCATGCAGGATATGACCCACGCGATCTTTTGAAATGCCTACTGTCTCAGCTATCTCGCGCACCTTCAATCGGCGGTCTGCCAATACGAAATAGTGGATTTTTGTCAAGTTATCCTCCGTGGTAGCCGTTTTCGGGGCACCTGGACGTGGCTCATCAAAAACCGACGTGCGACCACGTTGGAACTCGTCAAATCAATTTTTGATGGTCGCCATCGAAGGAGAAGAGTCACCGTACACAGCGTCCAAACGCTCTTTGATTTTGCTGCGCGATTTCCCTTCCAAAAACAAGAATCGAATCACCGACTGGTATTGCTCTTTTTCCATTTTTCTAAAATCTGCGGACATTCCCGCTTCCACACGCGGTCAAAACTAATTTCGACAGTAGCCGTCTATTAGAATGTACTACACGATAATAAGTTGCTATCGGACCACCCTTGTATTTCTCCTTACGATCCCCTTTCCCGATTCAAACATCTGTCTACCTCCCCGCCTTGGTACACTCGCAGGTTCCGTTCTCTAAGAAAAAAAAAAAAAGAAGCAAACAGTGGGCAGTCTTCCTCCCCCCCTCCCCCCCTTTCCCTAATGACTTTTGTAACTACATTGGTATTTATCTGGCAAGCCAGTCTTATAAAGGATCCTAAGTCCTTCTTTCAGTTTGTCAACTACAAAAGGAAATCTGATGGGAATCCAACCTCTCTTTCAATGGCGAAACCTCAAATGAACCCAAAACTATTGACAACTTTTTCAAACAATCTTTCGCCGATGACTCCTTTGTACCGGACACTACTCATTTCGACTATTTACCAAGTTTCTCCTTTTGACCGTCTCTCCCACGTACTATTGACCCCCATATCACCGGGCCTGATGGTCTCCCTGCCAACCTGTTCCTCCATTCTTTCTGTCGCGCTCTCAAACTTTTATAACTCCTGTTCCCAAGAGAGTGATATTAACGACTACCGCTAAATGTCACATATGTTCTATATACCCAAACTTTTAGAAAGTATCTTGTATGGCGCTCTAAATGTCCACTGCAAATCTCTAATCTCCTCTAAACAACATGGCATCCTTAAATGTAGGTCTACAAACACAAAGCTTGTCGAATTTGTGTCCTTCACATTCTCAGCATTAGAGAGCCTTCGACAAAATCTCCCACAAACTAATAATCTTCAAACTGTCATTCCTTGGCATTCAACCTGCGCTGAAGTGGATAACTTCTTCTTTAAACAACCGTTACTACAGTGTTCGTTTTAGATCTAACCCTTTCTAACCCTTTCTCAGCTTCTACCGGTATCCCTCAAGGCAACCACCTAGGTCCACTTCTTTTCATTCTCACCATTAACGACATTGAGATAGTCATTCCACCTCTCACTGTACGCCGACGACACCAAGTTCCTCACGTCCATTTCGCAACTAGATTCTTCCCTTATTCAATTGGATCCCAACAGCTTTTCTGTCTGATGCTCCAAAAATTGTTTGGAGCTTAACATTTCCAAATTCCAATCAATCATCTTTTCACTTAAACGAATCAAACGTCCTTCTCGTCTCTACTTCCCCAATAATCAGCCCATCTCCATCCCCCAAGTTATCCGCGGTCTTGGCATACCATGTGACCAAGAGCTCAGTTTTCTCACACATATCGACGATATAATTCTTAAAGCGAACTCAGCTCTCGGTTTCCTGAAGCGTTGTACTAAAAAATTATCCAGTCCCGACGTGACTCGATCCCTCGATTTGAGTACGTTGGAGGAAAAAAGGAGCGTCTGACAGTCTCTTCATTGATAGACTCATAACGGGTGCCATTGACTGCACCACCCTTTATAACCCCATATCTATTAACACTAACCCACGTAATTCGAGCAATCCTAGTCTCTATCTATCCATCCTCCACACGGCTCCATGAATCCATTTACGTATGCTGACAAGTGTTAATTCGAATATTAACTTCGATTTCAATCTCAGCACTCCATGCCTAAAATTTTGTCTTTTCAATAGCCTTCCCTTAGCCCCCACTATAATTAAAAATTAAATTGACTACCATTCTTGTGAAACACGGTTTCTTTAAAGTCTATTTTATTCGTGATGGCATGAAAAAAGTCACACGGACCCAAGTCCAGCAAATGTGGGGCCTAATGCATTTCAAAATTCTATTTACATAGAAGCACCAAACTATGTTTGTTATTGAGTTGTTAGTCCACCATTCCTAGCGGGCTTTTGTCTCACTGCTTCCCTCAAACAGGGGTAACGATTTTAATTGAACTTAAGCTTCGACATCGTATCGGTAAGCTCATGTTTCATCACTTGCTAATTAGTTAGTTCTATGAGGTTATTAACTTTATTTAGCGGCTTCTGAACAACTTTCATTGCCACTGATTTTGTTCGAAATTTTGATAAAATTTTGCTTTACTAGTGACAGCATGTTTAATTCTGCCAGAAAACGAGGTGTAGATAAAACAGTGGTATTGCTGACGCGGTGTATTAACCAGTGTATTATGTCTGAGGTAAATTGAAACTGCTCCTAAGTGGTGTTTAGTGGCCACTACTATGTTGTATGATAGCCGATTTCCTGTTCTTTGCTCTAAGAGTTTCTAAGGACTAGGCGCAAGTGTATGCGGATGATGTTGTCGTCCTGTTTTCGATTAATGTTTGGCGACCGTGTGTAGTAAGGCTTACCAACTCGGTTTTCAGAAAACCAAATATCTGCGAGTCACACTGGCTAGCTAAGCTACTTTACCCAAAATATGCTGTCTGCTGGAACAGGATGTGATAGCCACATTATCACATTATAGTCTACTTTCCTACTGACTTATTCAGAACTGTGTCAAAGTTACGTTGCGTACGTCCCTCTCGCTACGGGTATGCGAGGCAAGCTTAATAGCATTCGTTTCTGAATGCCGCAATCCGTTTTCCGCTACTTAAAATTGATTAAAAAGGAAGTCAATATCCTCACACTCCGTTTCATCAACATCAGACTATGACTTTGAGCCGTGCATATAATAAGTCACTAACACCGATTTCTGTCCGTTGGGGTTTTGAATCAAACAATGTGTTATCCGACCAAAGAATGAAGAAGAAGCAAAGAAGCCCGTGGTATGTTCCAAAGAAAAGAATATTTAATAATTCCAATCTGATTTGGTTTAGTAAAATATTTTGTCAATTCAAAAACCAAAAAAAATAAAGCATTCCAAAGACTTCGAAACAATCCGGGAATTCCCCAATTTTGTCTCCAAAATCTTAGGAAAACAGTTTGATTACCTTACTGCTAATGTAAGACAAGATAATGGTTATTTTTGGAAAATAGCTCAGCTTTGTATATAAAAAGGGAATTGAAAGCAGATCGCTGAAGACCCCGATCGTTTACAAGCCCACCTTCATGTAGCACTTCCCACAGTCACCTTAAGAACAATGTAAAAAAAATAATAATTTTTGATGTAAATCTAAGATTGAAATAGGTCCTCTCGATTCTTAAAAAGAGGCCAAAAACCTCACCCAAAGCATAGACAAAGCATTAGTCCATTCCCAACATCATACAAGCACACTTAAGACATATTCCATGCACCATCACCGGCCACATTAGGTGAAGCCACTTAACTAGAGAGAAGAGATTTTTAAGGCGCACCCCTTCAAGGATACGAAAACACACCTAGCATTAAATTTTCCCAAACCAAACCAATATAGGTTAAGTGGGCGGTCTCCTCTCGCCTCACAATCCTTTTTAGTTCCAGCCATGTGATACCAGACTACACAAGAAGTAGGAGAATCTAAACGACTTGCAATAAGAAGAGATTTATAACCAGACGCTATTGAAAGAGCGAAACTCACTCGGCATGGGTGGTGGTTTGCCGTACTCGATGCTTTCTTACGAGATATATGGCTTTCGAATGAAGTTGTGGCGAGGGCTGTCTGCCTTCTGTTGGCGTTCGGTGCCTGGAATGTTTTATGATGCTCCACCATGGGTTAAAACTGTGTATCAAGTGAATTTTTCAATACTCTTACAGAATTTTATTAAAACAAATTCAGGTAGAGGAGAAAAGGAATTGACAGAATGCGAGTAATAAGGAGTGTGGCAGGACCAACGCATTTACATTTACAATTAACTTCTCTCAAGGATAGCCTTGGAATAAATTTACACGTCATCGTATTACCTTCCCCCGAAATCAGCAGAAATCTGCCAACACTCGTTGTCGGGACATTTGTGGTACGCCCTTGATTAAAAATGCAAAAATCCCGCTCCCCGGGATAGCTTTATTGCCACTTGTCGTCAGTATGCCCGGCAGGGACATTAACTGTGTTAAAATTGTCAATTTACTAAGTAATCTGCATTCAATTAAAATATCTGAATACCGCTGCTCCCGGGCTGCTTAGACGATAAGGGTGTTATGTTGATGCTAAATTGTAACCCATTCCCGTTTTAATTATTTTACAAAATTAAGATACAATATCTACTCGTGATATAAAAACTAAGCGACACCCACGAATGAGCTGAAAAAGATCGGAAAAATTAAAGTAGGAAAAAGGAGAACCGAAAATAGATTGAAAAAGGCAATTCGTCGAAGGACGAAAAACTGGGTTACTGGGTAGCAATTCCGTTCGACAAGCTGCGTTCTGGTCGATGGCATAGCACGCTCTGCGTGAACAAGATAAATTCGAAAATTATTCAAAATATTTCAGTCGAGGCGACACCATCGCTGTGTGGAAATTAAAATATCTATCTCATCGCTTATAATAATGTAAGAGTATGCGACGGCTTCAACCCATTTTCCCTGTAAACCTATAGTATGTCTGCCGTTGCCGGCCTTTTCGATATACAGCTGTCGGTTTTGATTAAGGACGAACTGTTAACGAGTCGAGTAGCTGACGAAAAATGAATGTTTTCGTCATCCCTTTTCTTGTCTGGAATATTTAATGAACAGATAAAATGAAAACCCGGGATTTGGACAACGTTCCAAGGATATTAAGGACACTTCGAAATAAGTAAACTACATGGCAATTGAAGGCGGCGGATGAGCCTTTTTAAATGGATTTTATTTAGAGAGTTCGGGGGCAAGGTAGTAAGGCGACAGAGTACATTGGTTTGACAATGATTTGTTTTATATCTTACGTTGGCTGAAAGTATTTTTTTGATTATGCTTCTCTTCAGGACTGACCATGTGATGGGATCAATACTGGTTTGTGTCTACAGCGGTGACCACATATCGTCAGGTAGGATGACTTCTGCTACCGTTTTCCTGCCTTCCTGGAGTTTCAGGAGAAAACCGTCATTGAGATTTCAAAAATGGTACACTTAAAACCAGTATTCTAGCCTGTCCACTTGGATAATCCCACCTTTTGCAGTAAATTAACGAGCACTTTAAGCAATAGTGGCTGTAAGAGTGAATCTCATCGCTCAACCAAAACTGTTTGACCTTCACAGACAACGGAAGCTTGTAGCCACAGGTGCTACTCCCGAAAGGAACAAGCTCCTAGAGAGAACTCTTGTTATATAGCATAAGCTGAAGAAGCCCGAGCACGATGTTGAAGCTAATGCCGATGCCGATATTGATTTCGATGCAGATGCCGATGCTTATGGCGATGCTGACGCCAATGCTGATGCCGAGGTTTATGGCGATATTGGTGCCGATGTCGTTGCTGATGCTAATGCCGATGTTGAGACCAATGCTGATGGTGATGGTGATGGTGATGGTGATGGTGATGGTGATGGTGATGGTGATGGTGATGGTGATGGTGATGGTGATGGTGATGGTGATGGTGATGGTGATGGTGACGGTGATGGTGATGGTGATGGTGATGGTGATGGTGATGGTGATGGTGATGGTGATGGTGATGGTGATGGTGATGGTGATGGTGATGGTGATGGTGATGGTGATGGTGATGGTGATGGTGATGGTGATGGTGATGGTGATGTGATGGTGATGGTGATATGCCAACCTGAATACAACTTTGTCCAGCAACTTATAAAAACGAATGAAATAATGAGTACAACTTCTACGTATTTTGGATATGCTTCAAACAGACTGGACTGAACAGGGGACGGCATTGGTGTTTGATATGTACTTAAGAAGTTTAAAGTACTTCTCTAATAAGACGGTACTGACGTCTGGATAAATGCTTACGGAAAGCAGTTACCCCTAAGTTACAGAAAACAGAAAGACAACCGTGAGGCATGCCACATCATTTCAATAGAAATAGTCATCTCTGAAATCAAACATTATAACACTTTCAAAGTTAGCAGTGCAACTTTTAAGCCTTCCCGAGCTATAATATTCCATCGATCCGTGATTTACGATACCCCACCCAACCTTACAACTACCCATCACTACCCTCCCGTCGAACGCATTCGTTTGGATAACATTACGAACTCAAAACATGATTTTGATGTTCCATTCCAATGCGAGATCATCGCCACAGCCTCCGCGTTGCGGTAAACAATTCAAAAGGTTTTATGACTGCAGCTACTACATATAATACAATGTAGCCACTCTATCACGTTGCGGGCGACGTGGCGGATTCGAATGAATCGTTTTTCCATACACTATCAAATGCGTAACGTGGACAACAAAAATAACAAAAACTAAAATAAATGAGCTCATAAAAAAGAACTCCGAAAAGTGGGCGCAAATCAAACCGGAGATCCTGTTCGCGACAACGGGACGGGGGCGGGTGAGAATTTACGACGAGTCAGTCATCGAAATAGCTACACGTCGATAAATTTCTTTCGACGCTTGGTTTAGCGTTTATTGCTTGGCTTTTGATTGTAGGAAAAAAACACGCGTGGTTGGGTCGGCCATTTGCATCCATTTTCCGCTAGATGGACACTTATTTCCGTTCGTAGGTATGGAGGAAGGTTTGTTTGATCTCCGTCCTCATAGTGCTTCTAATTGGCGGAAGCACTTATTCGCTTTTCTACGAATTTGTTGTTGGACTCACAGGTAAGTTCAAGCCGCAGCGCGTTGGAATACAAGTTCTTCCTGGCACATCTTATCCAGCGTCGAAGGACACTCGTAGCCTCACTCTCACTATTCAGAATATCTGCGGTCTATCCAACTAATCCGCCTCAACCGCCTTAACCGCCTCACCACACCAACCACCACCCAGTCGTTTTGCAAATTATCCTGAATTTAAGTATAACATTTTCATTCCAGCGGAAGGATAATTATTGCCTGGGAATATCTCTAATTATTATCCTGGCAGCCATTTGACCTATATTGACGACCGGCCATCGCTACCGCTTGCGCTCAATTTGAATAAAACATCACGTCTATTTTTCAGTCTTGTTTTTGTTTCCTTTGTTACCATTCCGCTTCGGTTCGTCCTTTGGACGATCTTTTACTGCGGTGCCAGGGGAAATCATGCCTGTGAGGCGTTTTTTTGTTCTTTTGCTATTTTAAGGCTTGACTTTTCGCTTCGGTGGAATGGAAATGTGCCAAGCTGGTGGAATCGAAGCATCACTTAGGAGGGGGGCAGGCAGATGTCGCTGACCAGTTGCCGGTTCCTGGAAGCGGTCGATGGTTGTGTGCTAGTATATCCTGGCGTTAGCCTCTTTCAGGTAGTTCAAGCTAAATTGCTTTATAAGGAGCGTAAGTCGGTCGTGTAAATTTGTGAAGAGCACTTATTTGTTGTAAAATTGTATTTGATTAGTGGTTTCGAACGTTGTTCCTTGCTCTTAAGTTTGTGTGTGTGTGGCTGGGGTAAGTAATTGATGGATATTTATTGGAACTCGTTGGCAAGGTAATAGCAATGTTATGTTGCAAGTTGCATTACAGTTGCTGTCAGTCACATGTCGTGGGGTTGTGTGAAGTCATGGAATCATGGAAACGATGCAAATGGAGATATGGTAGTTTTGGGTATGGAAGCGATTATTAAATCAATCAGCTCAGAAGTGGTATTTCAAACAAAGTTCCTACAAAAAGTTGTTTGTAGATCAATCAATCCTACAACGAGCTTATTTAATCTTATTTATATGAATGCTAAGACGTTTCCGTGGTTACCTGCACGACTGTGTTAGAAAGAGGGGGATAGGAGGTTTAAGAGTTGTCATTTAAAATGTCAATAAAAGCGCAACAGTTTTATAAAAGTGATAGTATTTCTCTTTCAGTATAAAGGATAAGGCTATTAATGGAATACGACATCTGACAAATTTCGGTCTCGGCTTTGCTTAAAGATAATATTTTTTCGATAAGAGTTTATATTAACTTCTTCGCGTTTTTTTGGCTACATTTCGCGACTAACAACGTGGAAATTATGCATTAGTGCAAGGAGCGGTGGAGGACCACTGGCGAAAATTTCAAATTCAACATAGCCCCGAAGGTAGAAATAAAATTGTGCAGAACATTCCTGGCGCAGTATTTTAAACGACTTAATGTCGATGGCCAAAATACGGGGCCCCTACTATAACTATGTGCTTGGTTTTAGGAAAATAAGTTTAGCCAGCTCCAAAAATAAGGACTCGAAAAACACAAGCATTCAAACACAAGAAAATACTCGAGGATATTTGGATGTCGCCAGATGGAGTAACGCGCAACCATATTGATCAGTTTCTGATAGAGAGAAAGCAGGCTTAGTTAGCATTGGCATTGGAGTATACCATGTCCACAAATCGTCAAGGAATACAACGCCGATATGGGCGGGGTGGATGTGATGGATTCTTACTTGGGTCGGTACAAGTTCCGACTCTTCTACCACCTCGTAGATTTAACGGTGATAAACTCATGGGTGTTGTATTAGCAAGTTCTGGTTAAAAGAGGAGACAGTTTGAAAGAAATAATGAATCTAGCTGATTTTAAAAGCGAACTTGCTGGTACGCTTTGTAAATATAAAACACATATTCAACCAACAAAAGGTCGACCCAGCACGAGTAATTTTTATTTTATTTTGAAATTCAATTCAGCCGTACTACTTAGGCCTCCTTTTTTTGATTCCTGTTTTCGCAATAAAGTATTTATAAAAACTTGCTTCGTTCTTCAACTTTCTTCAATTCACAAGGCAATATTTGCAGTTGTCCCAATCCAAATAAGTCATACCATCAGTAAGGTTTGTTTTGACAGACATAAAAAAAACGAGCTGCTAAAATTGAACCTTTTATTTTGAAAGGTACTGAACCTTCTGCGGGTAGTCAAAAAGTAAATCTAACAGTGACAGAATAATCAGATATAAGATCACTGGTTGACTTCGATCGATTAACACCTCACACCTGACTGTAGTCAAAAAAAAAAATCCTTTGAGACAGTCAACGATATCGGAATGTGAAACTTTGTCCCTGACTAGGAATGAGCAAAATATGTAGATCTAAAGTCTTTGAAAATATGATCTTAAGGAGAATGAGGTAGACGAAGAAATAGACGAATTGGGAAAATTACACAATCAAGAGCTCGAGAAATACCGCCAAGCATGGTCCCAGTTATAAAATAGCGAATATAAAGAATGGCGGAACACGTCGAATGAATGGCCAGTGGAAATAGTCGAAAGAGTAATGATTGGAATATCCGAAGAAAGACCGTCAGGTAGAGCGCCGTAGATTGGAGGACAATATAAGAGTGAACCTAGAATGGGTGGGACATGAAAGGAACACATGGCAGAGAGGCTTGCCTTACCCCTGAAGGGCTTGCAACTAGACTCTGAACATTCTTGTTCCAAATCTCCGTTAATAATAATTATAGCACCGACACTGTTTTACATCTACACAAGCGATCAATAAAGCACGAGTTACAGCCCGAAATCCACACGACACCAAGCAACAATCCCAACCCACAGCCTGTTTGGATCACCAGACGCACCAGCGTTAGCAAAATTCCACCGGATTATTGTAAACGTACTCCTGTAATTGCACAGATGAAATTAAAAACGCCTAATCAGCGTCTGCTGCCGATCCGGCAAGAATTTCACCTTTGCAAAAGTATAAATAAAAATGTAACGAAAAATGAATTAAAAGTCGTTGTTTTTTTAAACGTTTTTTTTTTTGTTATAAATCATAGCTCACGCAAATGATTTAGTAGTTTATAGATCAAGTCGAAAAATGAGGTCATCAACGTAGTGTTGTAGTATGACGTCGATCACATTAAGATTCGATGAGCTCAAATGTACCAAAAAGAGCTGAATGAAATTCGCGATCATAAGGCAACGTTGACAACTATTAGTGTAGAGATATTATGGTATTTGGTTTGAGCAATTCGAGGGTGGTCCAATAAGTATTTAGCCTCACCGCCAGATGGCGCCAGTATCGCAAGATCAACTTACTATCGTGTAGTACATTTTAGTAGACGGCTACTGTCGAAATTTGGGATCGGACTCGTAGTTTTGTTTTGACCGCATGTTGAAGCGGGAGTGTCCACGGATTTTAGAAAAATGCAAAAAGAGCAATATCGGTCGGTGATTCGATTCTTGCTTTTGGAAGGGAAATCGCGCAGCGAAATCCAAGAGCGTTTGGATGCTGTGTATGGTGACTCTTCTCCTTCGATGGCGACCATCAAAAATTGGTTTAACGAGTTTCAACGTGGTCGCACGTCGGTTTTTTATGAGCCACGGCAGATAACGTGACAAAAATCCACCATCTTGTATTGGCCGATTGAAGGTGCGCGAGATAGCTGAGACAGGAGGCATTTCAAAAGATCGCGTGGGTCATATCCTGCATGAAATTTTGGGCATGAGAAAGCTGCCGGCGCGATGGGTGCCGCGTTTGCTCACTCCGGACAACAAGCGCAACCGTGAGACCATGTCAAAGCAGTGTTTGACGCTGTTTAAGCGCAATCCGAAGGAGTTTCTGCGTCGTTTCGTGACAGTCAACGAAACATGGATCCACTGGTACACACCAGAGACAAAAGGAACAGTCAAAACAGTGGACTTCACCCGGCGAACGTACTCCGAAGAAGATTGTCCCATCGGGCGGAAAGGTGATGGCCACCGTTTTCTGGGATTCACAAGGTGTGATCCACATCGACTACCTGGAGAAGGGCAAAACGGTCACAGGGCTGTACTATGCCAAATTGTTGGGCCGATTCGACCCTGAATTGAAGAAATAAAGGTCCCATTTCGCGAAGAAAAAAGTGCTCTTCCACCATGATAGTGCACTGGCTCACACCTCCGCCCTCGCCACGGCCAAATTGGTCGAATTGGGCTACGAACTGCTGCCCCATCCACCATTCTCCATTTTCCAGATTTGGCCCCGTGCGACTTCTTTTTGTTTCCAAACTTGAAAAAGTCACTCGCCGGGCAGAAATTTCAGTCGAATGAGGAGGTCATCGCCGCCACGGAGGCCTACTTTGCAGACCTCGAGAAACATAATTTTCAGAAGGGTTAAAGAAGTTGGAGCATCGCCGGGTCAAGTGTATCGAGCTAAAAGGAGACTACATTGAAAAATAAATCGCCATTTATCCAAAATTTTTGTTTTTCTTTTGTAGGCTAAGTACTTATCGGACCACCCTCGTATATATTTTTGTATATATATTATTATATTGTAGTTAGGGTTAACCAACCTTTAAGGAGGTTAGGTTTAAGTTTTACATAGAACAATTTTTTAAAACAACTTTTTTTTAAAACATTTATGTTATTATATATAATTTTTATTTTTACCGAAAAGTATAATTTAGTCTGCTTACTTTAGAGCGTCTGTATAGGGCCAGTAAAGTATATATAAGTTACTTAGGTTTAGTTTTAGCTATTTTGTCTAGGGCGTAAGATAGTTTTAAGAAACTAATAATAAAAATGAATTAAAAAAAAAAATCCCCGTCATGTATTCGATCGTAAGTTAGAATAGGATATCGATGGAGGTTGAGCGTATTATCATGCTAAGATGAACCTGAGAACTGACTAAAGACTTACAGCCTTGATGAGGTCTTGGGCATGTAGAGCGAGACAGTGAAGCTTCACTCGGTACAGAATACTAGTGTTAGCGAGCCTAATAGCATAATATTTGGGAAAAGAATTAAACAGCTTAGGGTAGGTTAGGTTTTAGAATCAGATTTTAATAACATTTTCCTAGAAAATTTAATCTTAAGATATGTTTAATTTAGATTTAAGCCTGTCGAGTAAATAAGAATGGAATAAGAACAATAAAACTGTATTGAAATTACTAAAGATTGCCGTTACCGACATAAGAACATTTAGTCTCTCAGTCTATGACCTTTTTTAGATTTTCTAAATTTTCTCGTTAGGAAAAGTCACCAAGAAAAGTCTATAAAAAGGCATATTTTCTAGAAACTATAGGATCAAATGACATTTTGTCATAGACCATGGCTTCTTTTAACATACTACAACAAATATCACTATATTGTTTATGCAGCTTTACCATGGGTCTGATCTAAAGCTGATTCACTCCCATAGGTTATTGCCAGTTAGATCCATTGATGCTCACGTAAAGAATTATTGACATTTTTTACTCTGGTTTTTTATCCTAAAACCGAATTGAGTCACAGTCTACACAACGTCCGTTGATATAATAAACCTTGCACCTTAGTTCCTAGTTTATTTCGGCTCTGCTTTAATAACAAAAAATCCATCCACCATCATAGCTTGTAATAACCACTCTACTCCAGTCGTCCTAGTTTAAATTATTAAATTCTATTTCCCGCGCTCCATTTCGCACTCTCTAATCCCCCGTTGCGCCTTTCATCAGACTTTTTAGCTTATCCCCTTCAAAACCCCAGCGGAAATCCCTTTCAATCGCGCATGCATTCATACAGATAGGTATGTATGTATATCATCCGAATATCTATTTCCGTAAAACACTTTGAGTAATGTACTCTAGGTTAAATCTGATTTTGAAATTGTCGAAAAAATCCTTTTCGATAAATTTACCAAAATAGACAAAACGCGATTGGAACGCGCTCCGGATCGGAATAAACGAGTTGAAAAAAAAAATAACAAAAAATTGGAATCAAAACAAAACAGGGAAAAGTAGACGGAAGCCTTCGAATCCGTTATGTATATCCTTTCGAAACTCTTAAATAAAATATGTGGCCCATCTTCAACCGTGTTGGCGGGGCTATTTCTCCGATCCCATCGTAGTAGGGAGAAAAAGTGAAAAGTAGCAAAGTAAACAAAGAAAAAGAGGATTCAAGCTGGATTTCGTTGACAAACAGAAAGGAACGCAATTTTTTCCACCACCTCTACTTCTCGTTCACCGCTATTTCTCAACTAAGTTTGCGCTGTGAAGAAAAAATATTTATGAAATAGGAACAGAATAGAAGGACTCTCCGCGAACTGTTTGTACACCTGTCTACGGTGGAAATTGTCGCGTGAAATAAAAGTACACGTCGTCCCCAAGTCGTTGCTCCTTGCTTCATGCCGCCCACCATGTTAGCTTTAACTGAACGGAACCGGAAGGAAGACGGAAAATGAGAAAGCGAAAAAAATAAAAGAAAAGAGCACACAAGGATTTATAAGACAATGTTTTCCTTGTTGTGTACTTACGTTCTGTGAATTTGTCTTTCGTCGTTATTTATGCACGCGAAGCGACACAGCAGCTATGCCACTAGATAAATAAATGGCATTTTCCGTACGCATACCCCGACGATAATGGGTACTACTTCTTCAACGTACCAGATACCCGTACTATCGGCGGGATAAACCTTAAGATAAAAGTTCGAGTGAAAATCATTTTCACTCGATTCGTGCTCTGGCTCGCTCGCCCGTTGATACCCACCGATCCTCGTGTTGTGTGCCGAAGTTTTATTGAAAACAATTTTTCCCGAAAATTGCAATCGACGAAAAAACGTTTCGTTCTCCTCGTCTTCGAGTTATGTGTCTCGGAAGTCCTTTAGCTCCAACAATGGCTGTGACTATGGATGTACATTAGGACACTGGATATTGGAGGAAAGTTTCTATTTTGTCGAAAAGGAATCGCGAGAAAATTTGTTCGGATAAATGGAATTTGAAGACGAAATTGTTTTCTATTCTATTCCATTCGGAGTCTGCTGTTAATGGTTGTCGTAGGTTAAAAGTGCGAGATTGGGGCAATTCTAGGCCATTAAGTTTAAGGATTTAGTTTTCTTTTTTTTCCTTTCCTCATCGACACGTGTTCGAAGGGTTTGCTGTTCGCTGAAACGATGCGGAAAATTGTAACTCGGAGATAAAGTTAAGTGAAATGATGTCTTGTCAGTTATCTGGTTAGACATGTGTGCAGGAGAGGGTGGTTGATTGACAGCGAGAGGATATATCAGTGTGGCGTCAACGGAAACATTTGAAATGATGCTCTGCAGGGGATGGATGTATTTCGGCAGTTAAATCCCGGTGAGGAATGATTGTTATGGATATGACCGTGAGAAAGTCAGGGAACTACCGAACTTTTTTGGGTGAAGAAACATAACATCCAGTGTGTGGAACATACGTCTTTTTTAAGCTCAGTTCTTGATACAAAAGTTAGAAGCATTACGTAAGACGCTTCATTCACTCAGAGTCGTAAAGTGTTTTATGGCGAGATTGGCTTGTTTAATGGAACGGTTCCTGGTGGGATCTTATTAGAGTTTTATTCTCTGCTTTCCTTTCATTTATAACCGGTCGACTCCACCATCAAGCAAAATACTCCCCTCAGAGGCAATCAACTATTACCGATCTCAAGGCATTCAAACCACTCTATGTGGAAGAGTATGGCGGATGAGAGAGCAGTTCCACCGCTTATTGACAATGTCACTTTTTTTGTCCGATTACCCTTCTGAGCTGAGATAGAAAGATGATGATTTCGTTTCTGGATCCCCAGCTACACTAGATTACCTTCCTTTGGTAGACGGCTTTGGGTATTCCTTTGAGTAAAATACCTGGCAAAATGACGTTTCGCCAGTGAAGAAATTCTCGTTAAATCAATGTGATAACAATTTGGAAATGCCGGGCTTTGTTGTTATCGGAGGGTACGCGAGTACGTGGGAAGCCTTCATTGAAGGCTCAATATGGGCCTTCGTTCGTCGTCATTAAGTCATTAAGGCTCGTTCGTCATCTAAAAAGGCTCATTGAAGGCTCAATGTGAGCCATCGTTCGTCGTCTAAAAAGGCTCAATATGGGTCATCGTTCGTCGGCTAAAAGGGCTAATTGAAGACTCAATATGGACTATCGTTCGTCGTCTAAAAAATCTCGAGAAAGGATGGAAGTTGGCTGCATGGGCTTCCCACGTACCCTTAATGTGGGTCATCGTTCGTCGTCTAAAACAGCTCATTGAAGGCTCAATGTGAGCCATCGTCCGTCGTCTAAGAAAGCTCATTGTAAGCTCAACGTGGGTCATCGTTCGTCGTCTAAAAAATCTCGAGAAAGGATGGAAGTTGGCTGCATGGGTTTTCTACGTACCCTTAATGTGGGCCATCGTTCGTCGTCTAAAAAAGCTCATTGAGCACTCAATGTGCGCCATCATTCGTCATCTAGAAACGATCATTTAAGGCTCAATGTGAGCCATGCTTCGTCGTCTAAAAAAGCTCAGTGAAGGCTCAATGTGAGCCATCGTTCGTCACCTAAAAAAGCTCATTGACGGCTCAATATGGGTTATCGTTCGTTGTCTAAAAAAGCTCATTGAAGACTAAATGTGAGCCATTGTTCGTGGTCTAAAAAAGCTCATTGAAGGCTCAATGTGGGTCATTGTTCGTTGTCTAAAAAATTTCGAGAAAGGATGAAAGTTGGCTAAATGGGTTTCCCACGTACTCTCAATGTGGCCCATCGTTCGTCGTGAGCCATGGTTCGTTGTCTAAAAAAGCCTAAAAAAGCTCATTGAAAGTTCGAAGTGGGCCATGGTTCGTCGTCTAAAAGAGCTTATTGAAGGCTCAGCGTGGCCCATCGTTCGTCGCCTACAAAAAGCTCATTGAAGGCTCAGAAATTGGGCTGCCGCCAAATTTTTTTGCCGAAATATTTTCACATGTAGTCGTCTTTGTGTCGAATTTTTGGACAACTTACATATCGTTGATTGCTGCTTTGCCGAGAAAAAGTTCTTTGAGATCGCGGAATGACTAAGCTGTATTCGAATCTTTTCTTTCGGAGTATATTAGAGGCCAGATGGGGAAAAGAATATAGTGGATCACGATAAGTTAGGTCATGCCCTTGGTGTCACACTATTATCTTTCTTGTGGATTATGGCAATGGATCCACGTTTCATCGCAAGTCATAATACGATGCAGAAAAACGACTTCCTCTTGCTGGAGCAGCAATTTGCTCGTGCCACTATTTGAAGCCTCTCGGCTTCGGTTCGTATGATTAGATACCATGTTTGTTTACTTTTCGGAAATTCAAGAAATTTTCAAACCAATATAATACCTTTATGACATGGAAATAAATAAAAAAAGTTACTGTGAACTATAACCAACGCAGCAAATTAAGTCGAATGTCACGAATCCTATCTAGGACAACCACCCCCCGAGAGAAGTGAACAAAATTCTTCAACACAAACCATCTGCTCCCCGTCCAGGTTGTGTGACAAACACCATAAGAGCGTAATTATTGAACCTGCGCGAAAAATCAATGAAAAATGGCCTATGAACCTGCAAGCTGGTATTACGTTTGACAGAGACATTAATCCAATAATGCTTCCGATTCTGCGTCTTTTAAATTTTCACCGGCCCTTGACCCCGCTTACCTTTCACTTCGAAATCATCACTTTTGTAGCACTGAAATCATTTTTACATTTGTACATTAGTGATTCATTCTTTGTTTAACAGAAGCGTACCATAAATGTCTACGAATATACATAGTCACTGAACAGATTTTTTTCGAATTAAAGGCCTAGAGCGAAATTCTTCGCAAATGTTGCTTATTTGGCTCGGAAATTTACATTTTTAAGAACATATAACAAAAAGGAGTTGTTGACAGATATTAGGTTTCTGACTATTACATACCACTAGCGCCATCTATTACAAGGTGAAGGTTTACTTTAAACAAGCATATGCTATCTACACTATGCGATTTATCACTTGCTGTTACTATCTTGACAAAGGTGTCTACAATATGTCCATGGTAAGGAGCCCCCAGTTACGAATTCGTTTTTCAAGAAAGACTTTTCTTCATTTGGGAGATTGAGTCAAAAAATAAATCGATAAAATGGTTAAATGGTTTTGGTTATAACTGCATACCACATATGGCATCAAGGAAGGGTAAACTGAAATAAGAGTGTGCATTGACACTTCCAACATTACTGAAAACGTAGTATTAACATACCATCCTGTTAAAATGTTGGAAGAAATAGCAGACACGATACGGGATTCCTGGTACTTCACATTGTTTACAGAGATTTTGGCTAATAAAAATGCTAAGGTGAATGAAAAGCTTGTTCATGAAAGCTACGTCATGGTGTAAGTAGGAGCTTCCTCCAGGAAAAAAGAAATGTATTGTAGAAGTGGCCTTGATACATGCTGTGTCAGTAAAAGACAGAAGACATTACCGGGAAAGTTATCTCAATTAGGTACAAGATTGAAGTTTAATAAGGAGAAATGTGACTTATAAGTCACTTCTGGCAAATTTGACCTCTTAAGATTGAATAGAATTCGCGTAGATGAGGACAAAGTCGATGCCATTAGAAGACCCAAAGAACCAATTAATGTTGATGACTAACAAAAATTCCTCGTCAATTCAGTCACAATCTTTTTAAGATAGCTTAACCGCTTCAGCAGCTAACTAAAAAGGATATGGTATGGTAGTGGACACAAAAGCAACGAGATACTTTTGGAAAATTGAAAGAAATAATTTCAACTGCGATATTAGGATGTAAACCTCGACCAATTGAAAAGGGCATCTTAGCTATGAAATATTTATATGGATAACGTCTTTTTGTTAAAACGGACTACAAGTCTTTAAAGGCATTCTTAAAAAAAAAAAACTAGCGTTGTGTTCCGAGCAGAATACAAAGCATTTTAGAATGGAACTGCATACTTAATATCTATAACAGGCAACACAAGCCTCTACACAAAGGGACAAGTAAACATTATAAAGCCTTTGCGTCTAACTTATCGCCTTATCGTGACTTGAGGAAAATAATAATCTCAGAAATAAAAAATAAAAAAAAACTTTTACGCTAACCGTCTTGGCCCCTTAGAAAAGGTAAAGGACTTTCGCCAAATAAGCATGGACAGGCATCAGTTTAAGCCATAATATATCACATAATATGTGATATTTCTTTTTTATAATTGGTACTTTCACTAGGCGTTATGACTAGCCTTAAATGTCAAGAAGTCAAGACACAGCACGAGCCGACGTTATAGAGGGGGAGAAGGAAAAGAGGTACCAGTGTCCATTGGTTTTACATTTTTACGGACTGTAATTAGTGGAAAAAGTGGGAAAAAGACATTACATCGATGTCCGAGTGAGTCGATCGACTTCGCGATATTGTTGGCTCCTATGGAGGCAGATGTAGGCCTTGTAAATTGAAGCCAGATTAGAAGAAGCGATGTATCTTCACTTCTTCCTAAAAATATAGTTCAGCAAAAGTAGGAAGCGCCTTAATCGCCTGCCCCAGATTGCAAAGCTTGACCATACTTAACGAGATGTATTAATGGCTATACTATCGGTGAAATCGAATGTGGTTGGACTTGTGGAATTTACTTCTAGTTCCTAAAGCTGTCACTCCCAGTTACGCTGGTGTACATATATATTTTCAACCTTCATCTCTATTTTTCTCTATTTTTCCGCCTGAATAGAAAAGGACTAAAATTGTTTCTGTTCCCAAAAAAGCTTCCCATACAAATTGTGGCCCACTTATCCAAAGTTTTTGAAAATTCATGTGAGTTCAAACATTAAAGCACATTGACCTGCCTTGTTTTTGTCGTAGATGAAATCAGGAAAGTTCTTGATAAAAGAGAGGTCACTATCGTAACTCGGCTAAATGTTTCAAAAATCCTAGATACCATTATTCGTTCTGTTTTTTTAATAAGTTATTCAGCAAGGCTAGTCTCCTAATATCTGGAAGACAGAATGCAGACTTATGACAATCTTACCATATGCGACAAAGTGTCTACCTTCTTTCCTATGAAAGCAGGAACGACGAGGCTCTATCCTAGGTTCCATTTTGTTCATCCTAACGTCAATGAATTACCCAACATCGTAGACCATTGTTGCGTGCACTTGTATCAACAAAACGTGCAGCTACAAGCTACTCGCCGAGTCAAGTGGGAATGGGGAACTCTTTCAATCGCAACTTAACCTGGGATGACCGCATCAATGCCAGTATAGGAAATGTATTTGGTGCACTAGGAATCTTATGGCCTACTCCACATTATACATATACTCACGAAGAGGAAGATTATTCTCGCAAACATTTTGACGCTACCAGTCTTATTCTATCTCTGTCAAATTGCCTTCAAATTAGACTGCAGATCCAAAAGGAATTTTAATCTGCTCCTAAATAGTTCTGTTCCATTTATTTTTAATATCCCTAGACGAGAGCACATTCCACCTACTCCTAATCTATTGTCAGCTGCTCACTCGACAATATCCTTAAATATCATAAGCTCGCATGATTTTAAGAAATCCAGCAAATTTGACGATCTTTAACGATGGGAGTTAAGTCCATATTATCTACAATCGAATGGTTCGGCTGAGAGGTATGGTTAAGAAGCAAAACAGCTCTCGGAAAGATGTTCTATGGTTAATACCAAAATCAATCTTATTTTAATCAACATGAGAAATGCGCCACGATTAACAGGGTCCACACTTCGGCTCCTAAAATTTCGGTTAAAATCTAGGGCTGTCGAAAAAGGTTGAGATCAAGGTGGAGAGCAGCGCTTGTGGCTCTTACATCATTCAAACTGATAAGCCGATGTTAGTCCACATTGTGCTAACATTGAGTGCTAACTCAACGTGCCTATCGTGATCATGTTGCGCCCAAAAAAAATTCAATTCGTCGTTGGGCCTCGAATTTTTTTCAATTTGGTTCAGTGGTAGTTGCCCTCGTGAGCAACCTAGGCCACCTCCGCGGCGTTCAAACTCATCTATTCAGTCTGTGAAGGCCAGTGTTCAAGAAGACCCAAGTTTGTCATACCGGTGCCGTTCGCAGCAGTTAGGCATCAGTGGGACCACTTTGCGGAGAACTTTAAAGGATGATCTTCATTTACGAGGGTGGTCCGATAAGTACTTAGCCTACAAAAAAAAAAACAAACATTTTGGAGAAATGGCGACTTATTTTCAATATAGTCTCCTTTTAGCTCGATACACTTGACCCAGCGATGCTCCAACTTCTTTAACCCGTCTGAAAAATACATTTTCTCGAGGTCTGCAAAGTAGGCCTCCGTGGCGGCGATGACTTCCTCATTCGATTCGGCGAGTGACTTTTTCAAGTTTGGAAACAAAAAGAAGTCGCACGGGGCCAAATCTGGAGAAAAGGGTGGATGGGGAAGCAGTTCATAGCCCAATTCGACCAATGTGGCCGTGGCGAGGGCGGACGTGTAAGCCGTTGCTTTATCATGGTGGAAGAGCAATTTTTTCTTCGCCAAGTGGGGCCGTTTTTTCTTCATTTCGGCGTCGAATCGGCCCAATAATTTGGCATAGTACAGCCCTGTGACCGTTTTGCCCTTCTCCAGGTAGTCGATGTGGATCACACCTTGCGAATCCCCAAAAACGGTGGCCATCACCTTTCCGGCCCTTAGGACAGTCTTCCCCTTCTTGGGAGCGCGTTCGCCGGGTGAAGTCCATTGCTTCGACTGTTCCTTGGTCTCTGGTGTGTTCCAGTAGATCCATGTTTCGTCTGCTGTCACGAAATGACGCACGAAACTCCTTCGGATTGCGCTTAAACAGCGCCAAACACTGCTCTGAAGTGGTCTCACGGTTGCGCTTGTTATCTGGAGTGAGCAAACGCGGCACCCATCGCGCCGACAGCTTACTCATGCCCAAAATTTCATGCAGGATATGACCCACGCGATCTTTTGAAATGCCTACTGTCTCAGCTATCTCGCGCACCTTCAATCGGCGGTCTGCCAATACGAGATCGTGGATTTTTGTCACGTTATCCTCCCTGGTAGCCGTTTTCGGGACACCTGGACGTGGCTCATCCAAAAACCGACGTGCACCACGTTGAAACTCGTTAAACCGATTTTTGATGGTCGCCATCGAAGGAGAAGAGTCACCGTATACTGCATCCAAACGCTCTTTGATTTCGCTGCGCGATTTCCCTTCCAAAAACAAGAATCGAATCACCGACCGATATTGCTCTTTTTCCATTTTTCTAAAATTCGCGGACACTCCCGCTTCCAGACGCGGTCAAAACAAAACTACGAGTCCGATCCAACTGAAATTTCTACAGTAGCCGTTTACTAGAATGTACTACACGATAGCACTTGCAATACTGGCGCCATCTGGCGGCGAGGCTCAGCACTTATTGGACCACCCTCGTATTTCCATTCAAAGGGCAGATAACTCAATTACTTTTGCCACAAGATGAGCCACGGCGCGGTGTCAAAAAAAAGCAATATTGACTGGCCTCCGAGATCGCCGGATTTGAGTCCTCCAGACTTTTTTCTTTGGGGATACTTGAAAAGCAAAGTGTTTGCGGCCCGAATACAATATAAAATAAAAAACATTCGTGCGGAAATCGCAGAAATTTCGACCGAAATGCTCCAAAATGTCATGGAGAATGCGCGAAAACGAGCCCATTTTTGCATCGGCAATAAAGGCGGTCATTTAATTGATATTGTTTTCAAAAATTAATCAGAATAAATTGAATACTTAATACTGTCTAAATTGACTTGTTGAAGTTATTCGAAATTTACATCGACCCATATGAGATGGCGCACGCTGTAGTTTGCAGTAATGTTGGCCTCATATACTACTACGTATCCAAAAAGTAAAGGGAATTTTATAGTTTCACCCATTTTAGTAGTTGATTCATACGAGTTTTTTTTTTCGCGGCGAAAATGCCTAAGAGGTATTCAATTATTGCTTAATCTATTGACTATTCTCAGTGAAATCATATGTCAGATAAATATAAACGTTAAATATGGCTTTTGATGAATCTACTATGAACAAGGGAGTGATTCCTAGTGGTATAAGCGTTTTCGAGTAGACCGTATAGACATGGAAGATGAGGAGCATCTTTGAGAATACAAAGTTGTGGAAAGGTTTTCAAGAAATTGGAATTAACGGTTCGAGAGAATCTTGAACGTTCATGGTGTTTTTACCTAAAAATAAAATAAATTGTCACTTCAAACTTTTTCTAAACCTTATCGGTTCTTCACTCTGGATCTCTGCATCAAATGAAATTACTTCGGAGTCGTTAACATTATTTGTTTTTGAGATACGCGAAACGAAGGAAAAGTTATGAGCGTACAAATGGGCGAATATAAGGACTTGTGGGCTACCAAATATGGATTGAGACATACTCGCACTATTTAATGAATATTTACCACGAAATAGTGAAAATATCGCTGAATTTTTTCGCAAATTTTATACAGCTTTCCGTCATCAAGCGATAAGTTGATTGTTGATAGGTTTGTATACCTCGAAGACTCTAACTTGTGTCAGCTGAAAATATCGCTGGCGCAGTTGAGAGGATGACAAGTCTTCTTTTCGAGATAAACAATCACAGGCATTGGGCCTACCCGGTATAAGGTACAGCTTACGAAAGAATTTAAGTGAGCAGACTTACGTCTTAGATTGGCATACCAATTTTGTGGAAAAAATTTGTAAAAATTTCCCTTAATGAGAGTGTTGACTATGTGATTTGACAGAAAGTCCTAATTACTTCTTATGCTTGGATAGCATAGCCCAGACTAGATCTAGTACATCCTGCTTAGTCTTATTAACATAAGTTAAGATATTTCCTACGAGAAAGCTCTCTAAGAGCGATCATATACCACTGCTACTGGTGTTGCAAATGCACATTGCATCGCATCCGTTGACTCGTCATTTGTTCCTCACAACCGAAATCGTCCGGAAATGACATAAACACAATCAACTCGACCTTTACCTGACCCAAGTCACGCTTGAATGGGCTTACCACATCCATTACATTCCAAATCCAAAACAATAGCCCCCCAAGACCTTGTTAACCGCGTACTTTTCAAACACCGCCCATTGCGCAACGTATACTTAAGCAGCCTAATGGCCTCTTGCGCAAATTAAGTCATTTCTAATGAATTCTCGTTACTCCGTTCATGACCGTGACTCATTTCCTCACCGCTAAATCCGATGATTGATTATTTTACCGAAACAAACTCGCTCAAAACAACTGTGCAAACAATGACACGAACGAGGCAAACAGGTACCTTGTGACTTCCATTTATTTCCGGTCAATAATCACAGCGAACATCTTCAACTAGCCGACAACCCCTGCCGCCATTAAATCCTCATCACGCGATCGTTTATAAGAACTTATGTATAACACAAGACGAATATGATCGGTCATTAGAGGTGACTTCCTGCACGAAGCATTAGACGATGGAGCTCCTTTCATATGTTCCACAATCGTATCCCGGCCATTAATCATCGGGACAACAATGACGTGTACGTACACCTAATGTTTATGTCAATTAATCGAGTGGGGATGACGAGTGAATACGAAGGAGCAATAGAGGGATGGCAAGAAAAAGATGATGACTGTGATGACCGGAGAGGTGAAAAAACAAGATCAGGATCAAGGTTAACGAGAAAAGAGTACGGAGGGAGAGAAAAACAACAATCAAAAGAAGAACTCATCGCTCAACACCCATTGTCGGCACTCATCAGTCGCGTCAAGGCGGAGGATTAAACAGATGAGTTGAAGTTGCTTCTCTATTTCTTCTGCTTTGTGTTGGAGAACCCGTCATCAGCACATCGTCATCATCGCCATCTTCAAAGTCATCATGTTCGTGGTTGTTACAGTCGTGTGATGAGGGGGAAGCCCTGTAGCTCGGATCGATGGAAAGGTGGATATAGCGACAATGGCACCTACTGTCGATGTTGGGAAATTTGCAGGGACTAAGGCAGACTTACATTTTGTGCTGCAGGACTTGCTTTGGACTGTCATTAGGTGTGCAGGTCCCTGCATCACAGACACCCAAATGAGAGTGGTAAACAGATCCAGTGGTCTATCCAGATTCCATGGAACCTTCGTTCCACCTTTCATCTATTTTCCCGACCCAACCTATCATCGACGATGATGTCCGTCTCTACAACTCATTCGTCTGCTCCTATGTTTACCTACTTCGATACAATTGTTCAGTCGATCATTCGTTAGATTCCCCGCCGCCTTCTAGCCACGAACCCGAAGGTGTCTAACTGGGTTTCACTTTAATTGCTCCAGCGGATGATCTTAAATTAATGAGTACTCGAACGCCACATCAAGATTATGGAACGGCCGACTCTGCAAACGATAACTTCAATGACTTGGCTGATCTCTGTCCATTGGTGTACCGCAAGCGTGCGTGTTTATGACGATCATCGCCACCATCGAGCGCGGCATGTCTTATGGATCGTAATTTTTTTGTGTTAACTTTGTGTTTGTTTCCACCGCACAGCTGCGGTGGGAATGGCCATTGGGGTGGGCTCCCTACTAAATCAGGTATTTGATGTATTTAATGAGATTTTAAAGTGGAATTCGGTAGAGATCTGGAGCGCAGATGGTTAGAAGCTACGTGGAGTGGGAGGTGGAATTTAAAGATTTGATGATTCCATTGACCGAGGTAGTAGAAACGGTTGTTTCACTTAAGCATTAGGCAGACTATTGGTCTTGGGTTGATGATGATGAATATCTCAATTAGCGATCTTATAGGCGGTTCTAACATATCTCATCTCGTTTGGTATAAAACAAGTTCAGGAATCCGTGCCGACATCAGAAACCTTCCAGACATGCGACTAATCCTATCCATCTTATTCTGTGAGATGCAAACATTCGAATTTTGAATTAGTATTTTAAGACTTTTTCTGTTTCTTTCTTAGGTGCCTCCTTGGTATTCGCTGCTCGCGCCTTTGGCTTTAATTCACGTCCTGTTGTCGTTTCGGGTGGACAACAGACAGGAATCGGTCTGCCAGGGCCACCAGGACCGCCGGGTCAGCCTGGACCTAAGGGTCCAACTGGTCCACGAGGTGAACGCGGAGCAGAGGGACGACCTGGTGCACCGGGACCGGTCGGCCCACCCGGCGAACCGGGGCCGGATGGAAGACCAGGTCAACAAGGAATACGTGGTGAAGCAGGATCAACTGGACCTAGAGGCTTACCGGGGCCGCCAGGTCCTATAGGACCTGTTGGACCAGTTGGACAACCAGGCCCTGCTGGAGCAGCAGGTGCAGCAGCCGCAGGATGAAGCAGCTTATTGGATCATATACATTTGAACTTGTGGAAAAATAAAAATGAAATTAAATTCAGTAATTATTTAGATTTTATTTTATTCTGAGGTGTGTCAATTGATGACTTTTTCCCAAACCACATTGTTTAAGGGAATTCTTATTACCCTTGTCCAGTATAAAGCACGACGATAATGCTGGCCTTCACAACCTGCATATGGAGACAATTTATTGTTCAGAAAGTGTTGTCCTGCTGTTGGTATTTTCCCTTCCTGTTGCTGTGAGATTGATATCCAAGCTTAGAGCGATGTTGGAGCTGGATAACCTGGTTTGATCCTAAGGCACAAAATCTTAAAATGGCTTTCAGTAAAGAACTTGTTTTTATTTTCTGATGTTAGATTTATTTTATTACACTCGATATAATCTGAGATCCCTAAGACTGAGAAGTGATTTCTACTTCTATGCCGAACCGTGATTATCCCTCACTGCTAATTGTTTACTGTATTTCATTGCCGTCTTTAACTCCCTATCAGATGTACTAAACTTGAACTTATTGGCAAACAATAGTGCTTACACTGTTAAAACCGCTCACAAAGTCTTTGAAACGGGGGAACATTTTGTGAAGATCGTCTATTGCCAATACCGCCAATCCCAGGAAAAAGATTTGCAAAACGATTATTGCCACTCAAGTAGGTTCTGGCATTTAACAACAACTGATACCAGCATTTTTTAGATGCTCCGAATACAGCTTTCAGCAACTAGCCATATAAGGAGTGTTCAAAAAATATCGGGAATTGGTCAGTACAGCATTGTTAGACCTTCAAAAGAGGTATTGTACTTATAGCCAGCATTTCTTTAATCCTTTGGCAAGAATTTATGAAGCATTACATGGTTTAAGTCCAACAGAACGTTGTACTTTGAATTTCCACGGTTCTTTAAGAGCTTTTTCGGTCTCCGCGATTTCACTGAGAAGATGGAGACTTAATTGCGACGGTATTTCCTTAAATTCATGATCTAAAATCTTCTATGATACATGTCATCAATTCTAAATGGTTACTGACTTCCACTATTGAGCAACTGCTATTCGCCGCTCTTAAAGTTAGAACTGCAGCAAAAATGTGTAATGCCGCACATGCCATACCCAAAAAATTCAAGAAAATTTGGTTGTATGAGCTGATTGATATGTCCACACTCTCAGCGATTGACCTGTCCACACATTCAGTGATTACAAATCCAAACTTTTAATAACTTTAGCGACTTTCCGGACCTATTTACATTTCAACTAATTTTAATACATTGGGATGGCTTATAACACAGATTAAAATTAGTTTTACTCACAGAAAATTTGGCAAAAAGCAAAATTTGACAAAATGTTCATATTTTACTCTACACACTCCGTCTTTATAAAAAAATTAGGTAATATCGCAGACAAATAAACGACGGTCGTACTTAAACGTTTTTAACCTCTTTGGCAACTGGTCGCAGAAAAAAAAAACGGTTTAGCAAGCAATATAAATGTTTCTTGAACATGTTTACCAACACAATATGAAAAAATAGAAGAAATCGGACTAATATAATCAGCGAAATATCACAATTCCCGGCACTTTTTGAACACACATTGTAAGCCCTTAAAAAATGTCGGAATTATTTATTGTGTAGGCGAGAAATGTGTCAAAGAGTATTCTTTTTTGCATTCTACATGTATAGTGTGGAAAACAGGTCTTTAACCGTAGATCATGATGCCTTGACTCCAGCTGAAACCTAATTTATTTTAGCTGGATGCGGGTGTAAGATTCACTAAGATGATAACCTCCCGGATCATTATCTTTTCTGGATTAAAAAAAAAAAAACTTCTGGCTGATCTGTATCGATTTTAATAAACTAAAAGGGTGTTTAAGTATTTGTGTCTCATTTGACTATAGACCCTTTATCTTTGGCGTCCTATTAGTCTGAATAGTAGTAAGTGCTTCTCGAGATTTCTTCTTCGAATAGGCACTGGCTTTGCTAAAACACCTTGTTTTCAAACTCTTATTATCTTATACCCCGATTCTCTGAACCTATTTCTAAATATCAAACTTTGGGCTTGCAGACTTAATAAGAGCTCTTGATAGTGCAGCTAGATTCATTGCGGGAGGGTCACAAACCATTAAACAGTACTGTGAAGTTATATACCATCGAATCCTTTAAATGACTGATTGTTCCAAATTAAGACACCATTGACATAAGCTTGGAAGTCTTCCATCACCTGAGATTGACTACTATTCTATCACTTTAGGCCACCCAAAATGAATTCTGTCGAATGGTGCCCACTTCAATACCCTCTCACCCTTCAGAACTAGTTCAGCAGTGCACTTTCGGTGCGATAGTATCCCAGCTAAAGTTATATTCTAGCCGGATATCTACGAGTATAGGTATATCATCGAGAGAAAAGCTTATTATAAGTATATAAACGCTTGAAACCAAGCAAATCTTTAAATGTTTGGCTTTGATGGCACGGTAAACATGCAGCAATATAACTTGCCAAACCAATTCAGTCCTATTAAGCTCTGTTTCAAGAAGGTTAAAGGAGCACTCTGGATATGACTAAAGGCCTTTAGTACGCTGTGAAATTGTCAGCCATGCTAAATTAATGCAGGCAGTACAGGGACGCCTGAATTAAGAAAACCGCCAAGATTCCCATATAAAGCTCTTAAGACTTATTCATTGACCGCGATCAATTTAACATCGACCTACTTTGTCCAACATCCAAAGAATTTTAGTGCACGATACAATCACTTCATTCATTTCGCTCTAGAAAGTAAAAAAAAACTAAGGCCGATGACCATCGATGAAATCAGAATGCCAATTATGAGTCTTTGACGGACATAAAACTCCTGATCGAATCAAGATACCTACGCATGTAGAACTAAGAAATTCTCTTTTGGGCAATCGAATTATGCTATACAGTTAAAAGTCTATAAAAGCAATTCCTCTGAGTTCTAACTCAACACTCTGAAGGGAACCATGAGGGTTATTCTGCCAATTTTACTCTGTAAGTCTTGATGACACTCCTTAAATTGACAATACATTTCTCTTTTTTGTGTTTAGGCACTTCACTAGTCTATGGTCAATACGGTCCGCGGATCTTTCGCCCCTCGGAAGACCGTGCGCCAAACCAGTATACATACAAAATCGTGTGTGGTCCACCAGGTCCTCCAGGTCCACAGGGTGCAGTGGGCCCGAAAGGTGCTCCTGGCTTACCCGGTATAAAAGGATCACAAGCACGACCAGGATCTCCAGGACTCCCTGGACCAATTGGTGATCCAGGCTTAGATGGAAGACCTGGACTTACTGGTCCCCGTGGAGAGCGTGGTTTACCAGGTCGACAAGGTGTACGAGGCCCACCAGGTCCAATTGGTCCAATTGGCCCTATCGGATTGGTAGGACCTGCTGGAATAAGTGGAGTGCCTGGCGCGTTTGTTATAAGGAGGCACGGTGTACACTTATCTGATATAGAGAGGAGTGATGATGACGCTTATAATTACAATGATGGGGGCTTCGGATATAGCGACTACTATAATTACGATGATGAGGGATATACCAAAAGGAAATGATTTGAAATAAACGAAATTGAACAGCTGATGACTTTGTTTTAGTTGAAAAAAAATTTATAAGTTAGTTATATTGTGAAGAAATCTTTCTAAGCTGAGCCAAGATCACGGGTGAGATAATGGCTCATAAAAAATGCTCAAATATCGTCGATAGGATTGAAACTGAATTTTTTATTTTTTTGTATGCTGGATAACATCCATGCCCAATTACCAAGATTTCATCAAGTTTTTTTTTTTTTTTAAGATTTTTAATAGATTAACCTGCGACCTTTTTTTAAAGCCCTGCACATAAAATCATAATTTTCTCCGAAACCAGATCAGAACAATGAAGAAGGTCTGAGTAGCAAAAAAGTATTTTTGTATTTCTTCTTAGTTTCCAGACATGAATGAGGATGGCCATTTTTGAATTGTGGGGACCGCATTCTGGATAGTTTCCAACTATATAATATATTGTTGACGAAATGTCTCTAGTCTAGAAAGAAGCTTGCAATTCAAGGAAATATATTGTTGTAACATACAGAATCCCAAAAAAACTTATTGTGGCGGGAAACGGGCCTTTATGTTTAAAAAGTAAAGGGAATTTCGTATTTTTGTGGTTCTATTGATTCTATTCGCGAGATTTTTTCACTGACCACGATGTTGGTAAGCCTACAATCATTATATTGTTCCGTAATTTACTTATTTATTTATTTTCGAAATCGCAGGAATTTGGATTAAATTTTCTTATGAAAATGGAACAAATACCAATGAATTTTGCGAAGTTTATACCCGTCAAAGGCGGGGTTTGCTACGAGTTAAATTTTGGGTTACGAAGGGTATAAAGGTATGGCAACTGAGTTGGTTCCAGACCTAGCGAGTTTTGGAAAAAGAGGTTGCTTAAATGGATTAACGTGTCATAATAGGTGAAGAAATATTGATTTAAGTATATGACATCGAAATTAAAGTTCAATCTTAACAGAGCAGACTATGTACATAGATCGCCAAGATCGAATAAGATTTTCAAGTGCTTATCACAGGGTTTTCGATTTTAATGGCTGTTACCCCAAGAATGAAATATTTCCATCTAAGGCTGCCATGCATTTTTGAAAAGGATAACATTAAAGTAGGCAAATAAATAATATTGAACACGATGAAACTCCCTAAAAAATACCGATCGAAGTAGTCGGGTCTTTCATTTCTTTTTTTTATAGAGTTCGTGCACGTTCAAGTGTGTTGTGTTGATGATGATCGTTCACAACTCTCCGGGGGTGGTTTGAGAGATTCGACTGAATTTGTTGCGTCAGTTGTCGTTCACAGTAACTTTTTGTTTCCATGTCATTAAGGTGTTGTATTGGAAATGCAAAGAGTATGAATTTTTGAAGTGACGTTATGTTGCGAGTATTATGCTTTCGTCGGCCTTTTTTTGTTCATCTCTCATTCCTCATTCACAACTGATATTGTTGCACAATTTGTCCGTATAGGAGTTGTACTTGGCTATGGACAGACTTGAACTTCCGCTCAACAGTCGATGATGATTATCACTGTACCACGACCACCCCCAAAAGTATACTAAAGATTGTCTTAAGTAGACTCGAATAATTCTTGAATACTTTTAAAAAAATAGAATGAGCGAAGCTCCTCCGAGTTGAATAGAACTTAGAAAAATGGGAATGAGTTATAAAGGGTTATCCAGTTTTCAGTTCTGAAAGTAAATATAAAAAATGCAACTTTCGATTTAGATTTTGGTCAGATTTTTAATTCAATATATTAAGTGAATTATGCCAATAGAAAAAAAAGTATACATTATTCAAAGGAGCTCTAAGGGAGTCCTTTGACTTGAATCCGATGAAGTAAATTCCGAAAATTTTTCGACACATAACGGACATTAGCTCGGCCGTAGACTGGCGAATATTCGTTTTTGAAGCGACAGGAGTTTGCAGATTGCGTGCGCAAGCTCCATATCACAAAAATAAATCCAAGACGGAAAAATCTCATGATCTTGGTTGCCAGTGCGCAGCAGCAAAATGCAAAATAGCTTTAAATGTGGGTTTTTTTTTGTTCTTGCAAAAAAGCCAACACGAGTTGTATTGTGTGAAATGTGACACTGTCTTGTTGAAACCACATGTCCTCCACGTTCATATACTTGAGTTGAGGCTCCTCCAATCATTTTATTAACGGCAGCTATATTTTCTACAAAGATTCATTTCGACAATGGATGCACCTTAAGATTTCTGTCAGTTCTGAGTCAGTCTCCTCCAATTTTTTTACAGCTATGACTGTCGACCGGCATCTGCGCGAAACATAAAAGGTATTTCAATTGGCGCGGGTAGATTTTGGTGGCCATATTGTTTTGGTGACATCTGTCAAATAAGTTGTTGATAATGAGTGCTCGTTAGTGTAAATATTGCGAGTGCAGTGCCGATTTTACGGTAGACGCGGTGGCCATTCACAGTCGGTTCTACAACGTTCACTCAAGATCGGCCGAGAACATCGCCACGGTGCGTGAAAGTGTACAGCAGAACCCGAGTCAGTCGATTCCTCGCCGTGCACAAGAACTCGGCTTTTCACAGACTTCAATTTGATGAATTTTGCGTCGGGACTTGGGCCTGAACTCGTCCAGGATCCAACTGACTGGCTGTGAATGGCTGTGTTAACAATCAAAATTGCCATATATGGGATGACATCACGACACACGAGGTTCATCAGGTGACAATGCATCCTCAAAATGTTACTGTTTGGTGTGGATTTTGGGTCGCCGGCCGTCAGGCGAGCACTACAGCACCATGATAACCAATTTCTCATGGCCAGAATTAAACCATACAGACCTAGATGACATGGTGTTCCAGCAGGATGGTGCTACGTGCCATACAGTGGATGCCACGGTTGACATTCTGCATGAACGATTTGAGCGTAAGGTTATCTCTCGCAGGGATGGCGTGAATTGGTCGCTAAAGCATGCGATTTGATCCCGCTAGACTTTTTCTTGTGGCGTTTCCTGAAGTCGCAGGTCCATGCGAATAAACCACACTCGACTGATGCCCTTAAGGTGAACATAACACAGGCCATCAAACAAATTCAGCCCGATCTATGCGGAAGAGTCATTGAAAATTGGAACACTCAGATCCGTGCTACCATAAGAAAACCAGGCGGGAACTTGAACGAAATTATACTCTGTACATAATGGCATATATAGGGTCCGCCAAATAATTTTTATTTTTTTTTGAAAATGCTATAAAAAAAACTACTGAATATTTTCTCAAATGTATTTTTTTATTTGAAAGTACAATCCTTCCGGTTAATAATAGAAAATAATTTCATTCAAATGGCTGCCTCGGCTGGCCATGCAGTAGCCTACACGATCGGTCCAATTTTTAAGCACATTATCGATTGTGTGCAGCTGTATTTCACCAATGGCTTCACGAATATTGTCCTTTAAAGCGTAAATTGTCTCTGGCTTGTCGGCGTAACACTTATCTTTGACGGCACCCCACAAATAATAGTCCAACGGTGTCAAATCGCAGCTCCGGGGTGGCCAAACGACATCAGCTCTGCGGCTGATAATGCGATCTTCAAAAACAGGGCGCAAAACATCGAGTGTAGCTTCGGCTGTGTGGCACGTAGCGCCTTCCTGTTGAAACCAAATGTTGCCAATATCCTCCTCTTCAATTTTTGTGAACAAAAATTCGTTCAACATGGCCCGATAACGATCGCCATTGACTGTAACGGCCACTCCTTGCTCATTTTCGAAGAAAAATGGCCCAATTATGCCTCTGGAACAAAATCCGCACCAAACAGTGGCTCGTTTTGGGTGCACCGGCTTTTCAATGTATGCGTGCGGGTTTTCTGTGCCCCAAATGCGACAATTTTGCTTGTTTACATACCCGCCAAGATCAAAATGAGCTTCATTTGAAAAGATGATTTTTTTGGCAAAATCGGCATCTTCTGTAAGTCGATCGCAGGCCCACTTAGCGAAGCGTTGTTCAAGCGTATACACAAACATATTCGTTCAGCGGAAGGATAAAACTAATTATCTGTCAAATCAGACATGAGCTAAGTGTTACCATTCACGAAATAAGTACTACTTGAAAAAAAAAACGTTAGATGGCGGACCCTTTATAAGCCTTTGAAGTAAAAAAATAACTTTATTGATATCTCATAGACGGCATGTTTTATTCCATTTCAACATCTACCAGTCCTTATTGAAAACACTTTATTTACTAAAAAATCACTAGTTTGTGATAAGATTTCTCATTTTAAGCACCGTCATCGACTGTGAAACGATTCATATTTTGATATGGCAAGTCTAAGATTAAACTCGTACGATTCCGGATGGCAGTTCGGTTTAACGCATGAAGTTGAAACGGTGTTCTCAAATCCGAATCACGAATTGGATGACCATTGGATGAGTAAATTGCTCTTTCCGCTTTATTTTCATGGTCAAGAAAAAGTTAATCTGGTTCGAGGGCTTCTTCTGACTCTAATAACCAAGCAAATTATTTTTTTTAAGGTTCTTTATAATTCTAACTTAATCACCACGTGATTTTCTTAAAATCTATTGCGGCGATCTGCACGATTATTTAATGGAGAAAATTTTCAAAAAGCGACTGAAAAAATATTATGATCCACGTTCATAGATGATTTGAAACACTGTTTAAAGATTTTTGAAACATTTTTTTAATTTTTTTATGGAGCAGCTCTTTCCTTAAGGTTCTTAAAGTTAGTCGATTCTTCTCGGTTCTACCATGTGTCTGCTCTCCGATGGTATCATCTGGGATTTAATACAGAAATCGCTTCTAGAAAATCACAAAAAATAGAGAATTTGTGCTGAGAAGAGTCAGGTTTTCAATGGAATATATACCAATGAGCACCTTAAGAAGCCCGGTTCAATGAGCCATGTGAAAAGCAACATTCTATTGATACTAAAAGGCACAGGGTGCCCTTTCGTGCCGAGTTATTATTCGGGACAGATTTAGTTTTTCCACAACATGCAAGGCTATATTTTCTTGACTGAATTCGCATCACCTTGCCGGACAAGAAAAACTCCTGTGCATGCTGACGCTACCGTTTCTAGAAGTTAGAACTAAAGTTTCTTTCGATCACTAATGTTGTGTCATTTCTTTTTCCCATATGCTTGAGTGCTTCAAATGCCTTGACTTTTCTGGTCCGAACATTTTCGAATCTCATCCCGTGCAAAGATAGAACATATACTCGCTCCTACATTAGCAAAGACTCCTAAACCAACTGTATGTATAGGAATAAGAGGCTTATTTGTTAGGGCTTAACTGCACTCGGACTGTAGCATCATCCAAGTCATTGAGCAACTTGAAGCTAAGAGCAAAGAGCAGGGTGTATTTCTTTTATTACCGCTTACTTTTATCCTTCTAGGCTAGGGCAGATTCTCTTAAATCCTGCTTCAGAATTTTTGGCACTGAAAAACTCATAAAGCAAAATAAAGAAATGTCCCCGAAAGCCCCAAACATCTTTGTGCTCGACAGTATGCACAATGCAATCCACAAAAAAACTGGAAACAAAAGAACAACTGTCACAGTGTCCTCAAAAAGGATAATCAATTAAAGCCCCGATAAACCTCCGCTCCAATTCATTCATATCTCCATTCTCCCATTCTACCGAGGGGGCTACGAACCAACATCTCGAAGTGAGCATCCCCGCCTAAGTAGCAGTAAATGTCCTGCAATGCTGCAGGACGCACTCCATTCGGCCTGCCACCATTGCTAGGGCAATGTCCGCTACTTAAGCTGAACAAAGGAAAAAAAAGGAAAAAGTCCCCGAGAACAAAAAACATTTCAATCCATTGTCTCCTCATTTTTAATTCATCGCAAAACAAAACAGAATCCTTTTGGCACAGCGTGCAAAGGGAACCCCCTCACGACCACCATGACCATTGTGTCACCATCGGCAAAGGAGCGATTGTATCGTCTCTCATTGTTCACCGCCCGGCCGGGGATTGAATGCTCTCGGAAAGAGCAAAAATTATTGCACATTGTGTGAATTTTAAAGCCATCGTCATCGTCACCATCATCCCCTTTCGGCTGGGCCTGTGTTAAGGGTTGGTTTCCAAAATGAGCTCTAATTTCCATGTCCATGACGAGTGAATGAATGAATGAGCTTTTAACTAAGTTAATGAGATCGGAATACGGTGAGCAAAACAAAATAGAAAAAACAGCGACGACGGGATGGAATCAGGAACGGATTGCAAAACAATGTAGTCGCATGAGGATCCGAGGATAGTTGGTAGCAAAAGGGTTTCTGGGTTTCTCCCTTAACATGCTGCATAAATCACCTTCAGACTTATCCCTGGATTTCTTTTCTTTTTTCTGCTTTTTGTTTTGTTCCCCCCTCTGCCCTTGGTGCGGTGGTGACAAGGATAGTGGCGACTGGTTGGTTGGTGGCTTAGCGTTATCCTGAAACGGAACGACATTTATTAAGATGTGCAATCGCATTTTATTGTAATTTTACGAGGCAGGATACGGCAGAGTTTAAGTCCTAGAAAAACCTGCTTCGATGTTATTCCCGGGGCTTAGCCCTAAGTGGCGACATGGCTTCGTTGCACGTGTGACAGAAGGGAAGAACGAGTACGGAAAATGGCTAGAGAATACAGATTCCATAGGTATGTAGGTGTGGACTGGGATTTACAATTGTCACACAGCAACATTGCTCGACATGTTACCAGGGTAATGATAATGGCGAAACTAATGGGCACAAAGGGTGCGGTATTGCTTCTACGACTTCCTCCCACCGTAGCGGGGAAATTAAATTTTCATTTATTAAAGTGAATTTGCGTGTTAAGGGATTTTGTTGTAAGAGTCTCGCCTACGGCTTAACCAGCGTAATGAGTTAGACGAATCGTTCTGCCTTTTTTTTTCCTGCACAAGTAAGGACTGCTGTTCTTGAAGATACTCTCTGCCTCGAAGCGACTTTGGATAAATTAAAACTTTACATCTTACTCGTTATTCCCATTTTACTTTGCGTAGATAATTATTCGAAAATCGGCGATAAAACGGCAGCATAGGTCGCTGACATTGCGGAAGATGTAAACAAGCCATAAAAACGGGGTGGAGATGGGGGTCACATGATGATCGACGGGATTTTTATCTCTTCTCAGTTTGTTGCAACGTTAGCGAAAGGGCGAATGTGGACTATATAACGGCATAACATGCTCCGAACACGGCAGAATACTCTTCACAATGCTCTGGCTCGTAGTTCTTTTCTTTTGTAAGATTATTCTCTAGATTTGTCCTATTTGCCTTTCTCATTGTTGTATTCTTCGTTCTTTTCAGCGTCTGTCGCTGTGGCAAACAAGACGGAGCAAACTTCTAACCGAGAATCCCGTGGATTTGGTGGTCTTAACGTTGATCCAGTATTCATCTCTTCATCTTCAGGATGTGTTTGTCCGCCGGGACCACCAGGTGCTCCCGGACTAATTGGCTTGGGCGGCAATCAAGGTGAACGTGGTGATCCAGGAAATCCAGGACGTGACGGGTTATCAGGACCTCCAGGACCACCTGGACCCGCTGGTAGTCCCGGATCTGATGGTCTTAACGGACCGCCGGGTGCACCGGGTCGACGTGGACCACAAGGCTTCCCCGGGCCTATGGGGCCTATAGGGCCAGTTGGACCTATGGGACCTGTCGGACTCGCGGGACCAACTGGACCAGCTGGTTAGACGGCGTTATATCTGTATTTCTTGTTCGGATAATTGAAATAAAATAAAAGAAGTGTTGTTAAGCCTTATTGTTCTTATTTGCTGTGATCGATTGAGTTTCCTGCTGGTGGTATCGTCAGTAGTAGCGGTTTAAGAAAGTAGTAACTTCGGCGAGGCTATCCGTGCGTAGTAGGTATATATCTTCCGAATTCGTTCCATCGTTCGACGAAAATTTGGCGTTTTATTTAAATGGGTAAAGAAAATAGTCACACGGGGCCATGTCTAAAGATTATAAATGCTGGGGTTGGAGCAGCAGTTCTCGCTTTAATGATACTAAGCACGTTGTGCATGGTGAATAACAAAAGTATAGAGGTCCGTAGACATCTGTAGGCAGTTTCTTCTGTGTTAAAAGGTCATTCGTATACTTTTGGCACACATCGGAGTGTATACGTTTCGGTAAGCTACAGGCAAGACAGTCTTGTGCAGCCGGGATAGAACTTTTTTTGGAACTTGGCAAAACTTTTTTTGAAAGTAGCAAATACCAAATGCTCAACTACCAGACAACTGAAGTGCACGATATAAAAGATTTATGTATTGCGTCTTAACAAAAGTGCCGTTACATTATCAGAAAACCGACTTTTTTTTATTAACTCGTATGGACTAAAGTAACATACGAGTATACAGGAGCCCTTATAAATATTTGGCTTTATCACCTATTGCGATGTATTTCAATTATATTATTGTCCTCGATTAGCTGCTGCAGGCTTTAATTCGCTACTGTTTTTGGTCAAGATATAGCAATACTCTGAGTACTTTTCGTAGCAAAAACAATCGAGACATAGCAAACTATAAGTCATTGATATTGATACTCGTATGTCAACAATATTTTTCCGAGTTCACTGTTTATGATTCGGCACTTGATCGTCAGTTTTCTCACGATATTATCCTTTTAGGGCTTTGTAGCTTTCCCCTTGCTAACTCATCAAAACCAGTTTATCCTTTGAAAATTGTAAGCAGTTACATATTAGATAGCCCCGCCTAATGAGCTCTATATTACCAAGTAATGCATCCGAGAAAAAAGTTCCATCCAAAGGTGGAGAAAAAGCACATATTTTTTATGTCGCCACGGGAGTACCTCAGGGTTCTGTACTGAGTCCCCTCCTTTACAAGTCAAGGCTTGTTTATTTATTTTATTAATTTCAGGGTCACTTTTCACTGACACCGACACAGCAATTTCTAACAGCCTTGATGTAAAATTGGCTTGGAAATGGTGGACAGTATCACGGAATCGCAGACATGCACGGTATGTCTAAATCTACGGTATGCAGAACTGTCCATCGTGTTTGTTCAGCCATTGTTGATGTTTTCTTTGTGCTTTGGCCAGAAGAACACGAAAGCATTCGTGAACGGCTCTTTAATATTGCCGGTAAATATAATCTACCTTACAAATCCATGTACTTGAGATTATGATTATTATTTTCTTAAGGTATGCCATTTGTTTATGGATGCATCGATGGAACGCTGATTAAAATTGATTCACCTAACGAGTTCGAATCAGCGTATGTCGATATACACGGCAGCCACTCAATTAACTGTATGTTGGTTTGCGGTCCCGACTATATATTTTATAATGCATACATTAATTGGCCCGGTAGTGTTAACGATGCGCGAGTACTCGAGAACGAAAAGCCCGTTATTTTCAACATTTGAAAACGGATTCCGGCCTTTTCCTCACTGCGTTTTACTTGGGGATTCGGAATATCCGTTAAAAGATTGGCTGATGACACCGGTCACAAGAACGTCATCTCCAGCAATCGATCGCTATAATAGTGCCCATAAATTAACGCGAAGGGTCATAGAGAATGAGATCGGTATTCTAAAAATAAAATTTCCTTGCCTCAACCATTTCAGAGTTCAACCAAGAAGGGCAATTTAAAATATAAAGTGCTGCATAATTTTGACGAACATTTGCCGAAAAGATGAAACCAATGATATCATTGAATTGCCAACAAGGGATGAGGTAAAGGGTCCGCCATCTAACGTTTTTTTTTTCAAGTAGTGCTTATTTCGTGAATGGTAATACTTAGCTCATGTCTGATTTGACAGATAATTAGTTTTATCCTTCCGCTGAACGAATATGGTTGTGTATACGCTTGAACAACACTTCGCTAAGTGGGCCTGCGATCGACTTACAGAAGATGTCGATTTTGCCAAAAAAATCATCTTTTCAGATGAAGCTCATTTCGATCTTGGCGGGTATGTAAACAAGCAAAATTGTCGCATTTGGGGCACAGAAAACCCGCACGCATACATTGAAAAGCCGGTGCACCCAAAATGAGCCACTGTTTGGTGCGGATTTTGGTCCAGAGGCATAATTGGGCCATTTTTCTTCGAAAATGGAGTGGCCGTTACAGTCAATGGCGATCGTTATCGGGCCATGTTGAACGAATTTTTGTTCACAAAAATTGAAGAGGAGGATATTGGCAACATTTGGTTTCAACAGGAAGGCGCTACGTTCCACACAGCCGAAGCTACACTCGATGTTTTGCGCCCTGTTTTTGAAGATCGCATTATCAGTCGCAGAGTTGATGTCATTTGGCCACCTGGGAGCTGCGATTTGACACCGTTGGACTATTATTTGTGGGGTGCCGTCAAAGATAAGTGTTACGCCGACAAGCCAGAGACAATTGACGCTTTAAAGGATAATATTCTTGAAGCCATTGGTGAAATACAGCTGCACACAATCGATAATGTGCTTAAAAATTGGACCGATCGTGTAGGCTACTGCATGGCTAGCCGAGGCAGCCATTTGAATGAAATTATTTTCCATTATTAACCGGAAGGATTGTACTTTCAAATAAAAAAAGAAATTTGAGAAAATATTCAGTAGTTTTTTTTATAGCATTTTCAAAAAAAAAAAAATTATTTGGCGGACCCGGTAGAAGAGGAAAACCTACGTGATAACTTTGACAACTAAGACGGCGAAAACACATTGAGTATTTTAAACTATTTTTCTTGAAACTAAAAAATAAAACTCGTAGCTTCAAGAACATATATTCATTTTTTTGGAAATATTTTTGTACACTTTTTCTCTTTAAATTAAAAAAATATAAACTTACTTCAAAAAACATAAATATATTTATTCTTAACATTTTCCTCTCATTATACGAGGGTGGTCCGATAAGTACTTAGCCTTCAAAAGAAAAACAAAAATTTTGGAGTAATGGCGATTTATTTCTCAATATAGTCCCCTTTAGCTTGATGTACTTGACCCAGCGATGCTCCAACTTCTTTAACCCGTCTGAAAAATACGTTTTCTCCGTCTGAAAAATACGTTTTCTTGCTAAGTAGGTCTCCGGGGCGGTGATGACCTCTTCATTCGACTGAAATTTCTGCCCGGCGAGTGACTTTTTCAAATTTGGAAACAAAAGGAAGTCACACGGGGCCAAATCAGTTCGTAGCCCAATTCGATCAATTTGGCCATGGCGAGGGCGGAGGTGTGAGCCGGTGCGTTATCGTGGTGGAAGAGCACTTTTTTCTACGCCAAGTGGGGCCGTTTTTTCTTCAATTCGGCGTCGAATCGGCCCAATAATTTGGCATAGTACAGCCCTGTGACCGTTTTGCCCGTCTACAGATAGTCGATGTGTATCACACCTTGTGAATCCCAGAAAACGGTTTCCATCATCTTTCCGGCCGATGGGACAGTCTTCGCCTTCTTCGGAGCACGTTCGCCGGGTGACGTCCATTGTTTCGACAGTTCGTTGGTCTCTGGTGTGTACCAGTGGAGCCATGTCGACTGTCACGAAACGACGCAGAAACTCCTTCGAATTGCGCTTAAACAGCGTCAAACACTGCTCTGAAGTGGTCTCACGGTTGCGCTTGTTGTCCGGAGTGAGCAAACGCGGCACCCATCGCGCCGACAGCTTTCTCATGCCCAAAATTTCATGCAGGATATCACCCACGCGATCTTTTGAAATGCCTAATGTCTTAGCTATCTTGATCACCTTCAATCGGCGGTCTGCCAATACAAGATCGTGGATTTTTGTCACGTTATCCTCCGTGGTAGCCGTTTTCGGGGCACCAGGACGTGGCTCATCAAAAACCGACGTGTGACCACGTTGAAACTCGTTAAAACAATTTTTAATGGTCGCCGTCGAAGGAGAAGAGTCAAACGCTCTTTGATTTCGCTGCTCAATTTCCCTTCCAAAAACAAGAATCGAATCACCGATCGATATTGCTCTTTTTCCATTTTTCTAAAATCCGCGCACACTCCCGTTTCCACACGCGGTCAAAACAAAACAGTCCGATCCGGCTGAAATTTCGACAGTAGCCGTCTACTAGAATGTACTACATGATAGTAAGTTGCTCTTGCGATACTGGCACCATCTGGCGGTGGGGCTGAGTACTTATCGGAACACCCTCGTATACCGAAGCATGATTTCTTGTAGAATCTTGGCATATATTGTAGATGCTGATTCATTGTCTTCCCAATATATAGGTAAAAACTGTACATATATCATACCACCATAAGGTTTCTTCGTCTTCTTAGGTGGCGTTAGAACTCACGTAGAGCCAAAGCCTCTCTCATTCACTTATCATTCACTATGTACTATGTGCGATTTCTTTTTCACATAAGTGAACGGGACCTACAGTTATTGCCGATTCCAAACGGCGAGAGCCGAGAAGCTCATTCAAGGCAAGTGGGTTAAGGGGGGGTTTGTTAGCATCTCGCCGAGGGGAGAAACTGCGAAATGAATATTCAATGGCGTTGGTGTTAACGGGATCTGAACTCGCCCATCGAGCGTCAGAGGCCGACACACTACTACTGCGCCACGGCACTCTAGGCATGTATGCTATATTTTCCGGATACCTGCTCACCTTTTGTCTGGTGATCCCACCAAATATATCTTATATCAAAAAATGTTTCTCCTAGAAAAGGAACTACTCTGGGATTTCTTCGAGATTTTATTCTTCGAGTCTTCTTCGTCCCGTCGGAGAGCAGAGTGGCAATTCTAATTCAATTTTAATGTCGGCAGCTGATTTTCTTTCCTGCGTAAGTTTTAGGTCCGTCACTGTATATTTTAGTTAAAGAAAACTCAGGGAGTAGGTCACGGTCGCAGTATATGGCCCTAAAGTTACATTTAGTGTAGAGGGATATAGGGCATTTCATTGAACATGTTACCCTCTAGAACTGTGTACCTAGCTGTGTACAGGCTAGGTTAGGAAGAATTAGAGATGCCCCTAATTCCGCTATCACTCGTAATATCATTTAGTTATGTTATCATGTGCCAGAGATCAAGAATTTAACTTTGGCTTGTACTATTTGTGTTATTTCATATCGAAAATCTGGGTTCATGGATGCTATCATGATCGTTTTTTTCCTCCAAATATTGTACATAAGGATAACATTTTACGACAACCCTATAGGAGTCTTTTCGGTGTAAAAGAAAACGTTATTAATTTTTTCGCAAACTTTATGAGGTGTTCTTCATTCAGTTGTGAGCCGAACTTGGTCCGAAGCCGATATCACCCGACCCTAGACTTTGGGGCTTTGAAATATTGAAATATTTGAAAATTTTGGAGTCGTTGTCGAAATTGGAGTCTTTTCAAAACAGATGACAGTTCGGTGACAGCTTGTAACAGGCTAGGCAACCGGTATGAATCGGCAATACAACAGTGAAAAAAATGTGTCAATCGGACCAATACAATATGCCGTGTTACAAGATTTCCTTTATTTTTTAAACCCTTTTGAGATGAACTGCTTCTGAATGTGCATACAAATGTAGTTCATTCATTAGTTGGTTTGCTTTTTGAAAGGGCTAAAATTTTTACTATACGAAGTCACCATAGTGGTTACATGTATGCATTCGAAGCTCTTATAGCATTTTATTACAAAGAGTCGTCCAACAAAATGTGTCATTGTTGTTAAATTCATCAGCATTTAACTATCTTTATGAAGATTTTTAAAAAATAATAACTAGATCGATGCTTATTCGCACAATTCGTTGAAAAAATAATTGAACATTTTTTATAAAACGATGGAAATATTGCAGAAAGGTTTCAAAAAGTTTGCAGTGGTCAAAATTTGAGAATTTCGGAAAGAATAAGTTTCCAACTCGTGCCGTATGACAAGGTCGGTTTACAATGTCGCCTGCGTAGCTGAGAGTATAAGTAAAAGTCTAACTGTTTCCATTTTGAGTCGATTACAATTGGGAATATACGCTACCAATTTGTCCACATTTCGAATAGAGATTTTGACCTGCAAGCTCATAGGAACAGTTAGCAAAAGTATTCGAGGCAGTAGACTTTCTCTGATTGGGTCCTGAAAATGAATGAAACAAGTTCTTGACTCATTATACAAAATTTTACTGAATGATGAGGCTCATTTCCATTTGCCTGGGTAAATAAACGAACAAGATTTTCCAATCTGGCTCTTCGAAAACACGGGAGAACTAATGGCCTTCCACCATAACGAGTGATAGGCGCTGTCGTTGGGCCATGCATTTTTGCTTTTAGAAAATTAAATTTTTAGCTAATGGAGAAGCAATTACTGGCGAAATATGGCCCCAATCATGGGGAAACCTTTTGAAAACTGTCATCAAAAGAATGACTATCCGTGATAGCAAATTCTTGACGAAATTCACTTTATTACCAACTCAAGGGCTTGTACTTTAAGCCAAGGCAGAAATATTACCATTTTTCGCAAAAATTATGCATTTTTTTATTGATTAAAAATAACGCCGTTTATTGAATCGCCTATGTTATTTCATCAAGTAAAGAATTTGAAAGGGAAAAAGCCGATAATTGAATGACTCACATTTGTACCGAGTCCAGTGAATCCTACTCTTGTTTAGGGTCAGAATTTAATGGTAAAACTGCGATTACAATGGGAATCCATTCCCCGAAGCATTGTTGGTTATAAACTCTTGGACTGAAGTTCGAATGCCCTTCCCTCGCAAGCATTCCTTGGTTAAGGAAGAATAAAAATTACAATTGACTTAAAAACATATTTGGTTAGATTGTCAATCTCTTAATAGATGACAGCGAAATATCAAGTGCATTCTGGTGTCAAGTCCTCGGTAATTCTATTCATGGAGTCGCCTACATCAACGCATTTTTGGTCCTCCAACTTGGATGAGTGAGTGCGGTCTGGTGAGTCTGAAACTTTTACAATTGTTAAGCGTTTTCATAAAATTTGGTTCGGTATCGGGTCAAACTCCATATCAACGCGCTTGTTTGGGGATCACTTAAGGTATTTCATGGCGAATTTTATAAGTTTATAGTCATGTGGCGTGTAGCATGTATGTATATCATCTCTGACGTCGCCGATTCGTTAAATTGAAGTTATATCGCAGAGGCCATTTATCATCCAATGTGATATTTTACGATGAATCACATTTTGGATGAATGAAATTCACAAAAAAATCACTAAGGCCAAGATTAGATCATCTTTTAGAAATTGGAGTAACTTGGTACTTTGCCGGGTTATATAAGATAAGGGAACGGTTTGGAGAGATGTAGTTGAACATCATCAGCATACAAGGTAGATTTACTGACGAATTTTTCTCACTGATGGAGGATCGATAAGGAACAGAAACGAATCGGTCCTAATATTGAGCCCTGTGGGACGCCTAGCTTTATTTCCCTCTGCGACCTACTGAATTTGTTCTTCAACCTCTGGCAGATGATATCGAGATTTAGTTTATCAAGAGCCTTTGAAAAGTTTTATAAGCAGGGTTGGCGGAATGGGCCCGTACCTTTTAGAAGAAAAAACTGGCTGTCTCTGGTTTCAACATCCTTTAAACATTCAAAGGACAAATTGATTGGTCCTGGAGGTTATGCGAATCGACATCTTTACACCTCTTTCTGGAGGGTACGGCCTATGTCAACAACACATTGTCAATTCAAAACTTCAAACACAGAGTCCAAACTTATAAGAACTTTATCAACTAATAATTGATTGATTGATTTGGAACATTGATTTTGATCTGTGGGCTTACCTTAACGAAAGCTCTATATTATCGATGGCATTAAAAATGTAGCTGGCCACCCAATAGAGTCAGATGATGAAAAACCCCAAAAACCCCAAAAGTTAGGATTAATCTTGTAAAATAATTCTCGTAAGGTTATCCTTTCTCGAGTCATAATAACAGATATAGGTTAGATCACACGAGAAAACAAAATTTCCGAAATTCGTTCGAAACAAACTTGAGATGCATATTTAAGATAGGCTTCCAGACCCAGAGGATGGTGATCTAAATTATTTTTGTTTTTTGTTTATACCATTTGATCTTTATAGCGACTTTCTAGAACTCGATATTGATCTCAATAGATTCCGCAAATCGGCGGCACAATTTCGACTCACCTTCATTCCAATAAAGTCAAAGCCCTTTTCTAAGTGGGTGCACTTAAAACCCAGTTAGGAGCGGTGACCTCATAAAAATCAAACGATCTATACCGAAAGGGTTATATATACTGCGAATACGGCTGTAGCAAGGCAGGCATCAATCAGTCATGCAACCTATAGGAACTCTCGCAATTGGTAAGACTTTTCTTAAACTATTGACTCTACAGAGAATTTTATAGAATCATATTTGCGTAGGCATTTTGGTCATACTGATCCTTGTTCACGGCGATTCGTACAACTCGAGGGGCTTTGGTGGGCGTCCATCATTACATGGTCGTCAAAATCATTGTCTTTGTCAGCCGGGGCCACCAGGACCTATGGGCCCCCCAGGACAACAAGGCCAACAAGGTGACAAGGGTGAACATGGACAAGACGGCGCCCCAGGTATCACAGGACCTCCAGGACCAATTGGACCCCGTGGACCACGCGGCCAATCAGGTGCTCCCGGTCAGGTAGGCCCACCCGGATCGCGGGGTTCGCGCGGTCTCCCCGGTGAGATTGGTCTTCCAGGACCGCCAGGACCAATCGGTCCACCGGGTCCTGTAGGAGCAGTTGGCCCTACTGGTTAGTCGCCTCCTTCAATTCGTTTTGTATCAATGTTGAAAGAAAAAGTAATAAAAAAAATCTTTATCGAGCACTACAACTTGTCCTTCGTACATAGAAACCATTCCAGATCGGGATCAGATTTTCCGCCACTTGACGTATCAGTGGTCGACTTTGATCAGGCCGCCGTTGATCAACCAACTCGACTGTCATACCGGCTAATCCTCCAGGGGCAATCCACTCGTAACCAGAAAACAACTTACACACACGACAGCTTTCAATCCAGAAATGTCAGAGCTCCATACCCATCCGTACATCTCGGCCGGCAAGGGTCATTAACATATTTTCCCTTTGAGCGCGGTTCCCATAGAGTCGACACACACCGACAGTGGCGGTGTCGGTTGTCAGTTAGCCGAGATGCCAAACGAATTAGATTCAGGAGAAGAGACACTTAACTCCAAACAAACCACTCGACTGTGACACATAATTGTGATCCATTCGTATGTCCATGTCCATGTCGTCCAAGCGTTCGCTCTGCCTGGACAAATCTCAAGGGTGGAGCAGAGCTACCATCGAGTGTAGAAAAAGAAGAACTTGAGGATTCATAGAAAATGCAAACACACTCTTCCAGAATACCAGAGTCTTCCTGCACCGCTCGACGTATGCAGACTTGGCGAACCGAGTCCATTGGTGTAGTGCACGCTAAAAACCAAGTTCAACTTAATTGGAGCGCAGAGAATTGCACCTTTTCCGCGACGAGTTGTTAAATGGTGAGCTCCCAGTACATGTCTATGTCTGTGTTGATTGCAGCTGCTTTAATGTCCGCGCGGGGTAATAGACTCGACGCCTTAGAAATCGCTCGTTCGCGGTTTATGCACACCACACTCAGGAATGCGGCTTGGCGAGGAACTGTGCGCCGTGCGGGGATATGTCGGGAATAACAGTGGGATATCATTACCAAGTCCATGGTTTCTTGTGGTTTCTTCTTGCTTTCTTACTGCCACCTCGCACTCTGATCGAGTTTTTGTTGTTGTTGTTGTTGCTGCTTTTGTGTGTGGCACGTTAGACGGTGCATTTAATGGAAATTACATTTTACAATCTGGAAGATCGAGTTCTCTCGGTTTGGATGGCGGTCGGCCTGCAACGACGGATGTGGTTGGGTGGATGGTTGAACGGATGGTTGGCCTATAGCTGGAGGCGGAATGTGGGCTTTTTTGCCGGGAGGGATTGTATTCATATTTTTGTTCTCAGTTTATTTTAAGGCATCGGTATGGGATGTGTGATTTGGGATTAGGTGGACAAGTTAATGGTGTGAAGGGCAATTTCCTAGGCACTGGATGCTGATAGTCATTAGTCATGGATAAGCTGGGGTGTTTGATGTACCCTCGTGAACTTGACTGGCACTGATCTTAGTTCTTTCTGTTTTGGGAAAGGAACTAACGTCTGTTGTGATTGCAGGCACATGAAACCAGTACAATGTCGCATCCAACAAACTAGCCCTTTTGTTATTTTTTTGATTGACGTGTTCTTAAGGAATAATGCAAATTATTTGGATACAGACTGTGCCTACGTCTGTATTAGCAGTATTGTTCTTGAAAAAAATATTTTTCGGATCTCGTAGCAGTCGTTATGACGATATAAGTTTTTGACCCTTCCCCCACTAATATCAATTCCGAGATCCAATATTTTCAAGAAAAGAAACGGAACTGGTCACAACACCATACGTGACGTGGTATGGCAACATAAATCCTATTTTTACGCAATGATTTCAACTCAATTCCAATCATATAGCCAACCTTACGTTGCTTCCCAATTAACTTTTTCAAGATCATAAACTTGGCAAACGACTAAACAATTTTCTTATACTTGATCCTTGTTGAGTTTCGTGAAATTTCATTTTGAGCTTAGCCTGGGCATGCCAGTTACGCCCAAATACTATTGCTTAATATCCTTTGTTTCTCGGAAGCTTACGATTATAGCTTTTGTTCAAAGAGTAAAAGGACTCTTCCCTTTCGCTGTTTGTATTTGCCCGTTGCCCGCACATTGTGTTTGTCACATTTCGTGATGTCACAGTCTACTAGCTTGAAACCGTTTTTTGACGTGGCGTTGAATAGAATGTGTCTTCACGTGACTTGTTCAAAGGTATCCACCTTAGCCAGCTCCGTATTAAAATCTATTAGAATTGTCTCATATTATTAGTTAAGATTTGATATTAATTGTAGTGAGAGGTTCACGTTCTAAAACTTAGTAACTTGGCCTAAGTCTGCTTCGAATAACAATTCCGCGTCCAAATAAGTGTTTTCTGTTTTCTCTGTAGCCATGGGACCGTTCTTCGTTTATTTTTAAATGGTTTTAAACGGTCTTTATAGAATTTTAGCCAGGATTGGCCTGTTAAAAGATCTAAAATTTCAAGTCTAAGAGCTAACTTAGTTTCCTTTTAGACATTTGTGGGGGTCATCAGCATGTAACCTGTTCGTGGCTTTCCGATTGAGTTGAGCTCCAATTTTTCTACCATATCCCCAATAAGGTGTTAAAGAAGAAGTTTGGCTCATTTTAAAAATTCTTCTCGACCCCCCTAATTTGGAACTATTTTAGCTTAAACTTCCGCTTCTCTTATTTGTTGCTTCCAACAACCTTGCCAAAGGCTCTGTTCGACCTACAGTTGAAGCACTCGGAGCTACCACGTGGAGGCGAGAGTAGATGTTGGTAGATAGAAGTTTTGGTGCCGATGGTTGGACTTATACTAATTCAATCAAAATGAAATGTAATTTCAAAATTTTTATTCCTAAAATTTACATTTGACTTTAGTGAGCAAAGAAGTTGAATTAAAGTTTATTTGCGGAATGATACTTCTGCTGCAGAAACGTTGAGGAGGTAGAAGTCCTTGAGGGGTCAGGAAAATTCGGAGTGCCTCAGGGTGGTCATTTTGATCTTTGCCTGGTTCCTAGCCTCACCGCCAGATGGCGATAGTATCGCAAGAACAACTTACTATCGTGTAGTACATTATAGTAAACGGCTACTGTCTACTAGACAGTACTTCACACTACACTACACTTTCAGACGGATCGGACTCGTAGTTTTGTTTTGACCGCGTGTAGCAGCGGGAGTGTCCGCGGATCTTAGAAAAATGGAAAAAGAGCAATATCGGTCGGTGATTCGATTCTTGTTTTTGGAAGGGAAATCGCGTAGCGAAATCAAAGAGCGTTTGGATGCTGTGTACGGTAACTCTTCGCCTTCGATGGCGACCATCAAAAATTGGTTTAACGAGTTTCAACGTGGTCGCACGTCGGTTTTTGATGAGCCACGTCCAGGTGCCCCGAAAACGGCTACCACGGAGGATAACGTGACAAAAATCCATGATCTCGTATTGGCAGACCGCCGATTGAAGGTGCGCGAGATAGCTGAGACAGGAAGCATTTGAAAAGTTCGCGTGGGTCATATCCTGCATGAAAATTTGGGCATGAGAAAGCTGTCGGCGCAATGGGTGCCGCGTTTGCTCACTCCGGACAACAAGCGCACCCGTGAGACCACGTCTGAGCAGTGTTTGACGCTGTTTAAGCGCAATCCGAAGGAGTTTCTGCGTCGTTTCGTGACAGTCAACCAAACATGGATCAACTGGTACACACCAGAGACCAAGCAACAGTCGAAATAGTGGACTTCACCCGGCGAACGTGCTCCGAAGAAGACGAAGATTGTCCCATCGGCCGGAAAGGTGATGGCCACCGTTTTCTGGGATTCACAAGGTGTGATCCACATCATTTTCCTGGAGAAAGGCAAAACGGTCACAGGGCTGCACTATGCCAAATTATTGGACCGATTCGACGTCGAATTGAAGAAAAAACGGCCCCACTTGGCGAATAAAAAAGTGCTCTTCCACCATGATAACGCACCGGCTCACAGTTCTGCCCTCGCCACGGCCAAATTGGTCGAATTGGGCTACGAATTGCTGCCCCATCCACCGTATTCTCCAGATTTGGCCCCGTGCGACTTATTTTTGTTTCCAAACTTGAAAAAGTCACTCGCCGGGTAGAGATTTCAGTCGAATGAGGTCATCGCCGTCACGGAGGCCTACTTTGCAGACGTCTAGAAAACGTATTTTTCAGACGGGTTAAAGAAATTGGAGCATCGCTGGGTCAAGTGTATCGAGCTAAGAGGACACTTTATTGAAAAATAAATCGCCATTTCTCACTTATCGGACCACCCTCGTATTGTGTGCTTCGATATTCTTCTACCATTTTTGCTATTCATTTATAGTGGCGATAAGTGCGAGGGTGAATCAAACTTCTTCAAGGTTAGTACCCTTGAAGAAAATTTTATCCAGCCGTCTAGGTTAACTTCCGACCCTTGTGCCATTTGCTGTAAAATTCGTTTTTATCTTCGTCCAGTATACATAGTGCGTTCTTCCTGACAGCGGTATTTGACCACAATCCTCCTGTGTACAACAGAAAATCCGTCGGTATGCTTGGACATTAGTCCATAACTCCTCAGTTTTATATCCGTGATTTTTCATGGGTGCCATATATTTTTTACTTTCAAATATGACGACTTTCGAACCAGATTAACGTCCTCCGCGGGTTGTTTTGCCTTTCGCCTTCAAATCGATCGCTGGAAAATATTATTGCTGTATGCGCATGTGTTCATGAGAACCGTGATTTGTCCATTCGCCGCCGTTCGCAGCAATTATGATTGTGCAACTCGATCAAGTGAAAGATTTTACGGAAGGATCAGTATAAAAACGTACAATATGCAGTTCGTGCAAGAAATGAAGGCGAACGACCTGTCACAGCATCGAATATTGGGTGAGTGGACCTTAGAAAAGCTGTATGAAGATCTTCTTTTTTACCGGAAATTTGTCTTTAGCTCATTGCTAGTTAAATGGTATGTTAAGATGACGGTAAGAATAACGTTACTATCAATGCTGCTATCGTTCAATTTTTGTCTAAGGAGCGTGAGCTGAACTTTGTCGACATGTGGTTCTAGCAAGACGGCGCTGCATGCCATGTTTTGGACCGAAGATTGATTGGCTAGATCGTGCGATTTGACGTTTTTGGACTTTGTTTATCGAGATACATAAAATCAATCGGCTCTACCAAGAAGCCAGCATCATTCGCAGCTTCTTAACACAACGTTACATGTGTTATTAGTCAGATACCAGCCCAAAATCACAAAAAAGTAACTCATAATTTGACTCTTCGTGTGGATTGCTTAATTTGTAGACATAATCAATATTTGCACTAAATAATTCTTAAACTATAAATGGTAAATATTGGTTTAATAGACTTAATAAAAATTGTATACACTTTTGCCATTTACTTGGTGTTCGTCTTACAATTAAAAAACAAACGCTTAAAAAATTACATGTTAGATGGATTCCTTAGGTAGAAGGATTCCTTAATGCCTTGTCTAACAACCGGGACACAAAGAGTTCTTATCTTTTGCTTTTGATAATTTTTTTTCAATGCACGTCATAAAACCGTTCACGGCCCAAACAATCAGTTTTTTATAATCAATTGCGATCAGAAAGCTAGAGCTTATGAGGTGAAATCAATGAAGATCGTCGGGATCCTAATAATAATTCTACCCATGAAATTCAAAACTATTTTGGAAATTGGAGAAATGGTTAGCATTTTCACACTTCCAAATTCCAGCGCAGGAGTCTCTATGTTTTAAGCTAGTGGCTATGACTTCTAAACCAAGTAGGCAATAAAATTAATTTCTCCAGCGAATTTGTTTCTCTTTGTTTATAGATAAATCCTTGCCAACTAATGTCAACTTAAGATGCTCTATGCAGTTCAATTAATATTTTATAAGCAGAAAACAATTTAGAGATCTATTCGACATTCTGATTGCAGCTTTGTTTGTTTCCAAGTATTAGTTTTGGGTCAACCAAAATCGTATATGGGCTGCGAAAGTTGCGCCGCTTGACCAAATAGCCGAAGCTTGCATTTCGACAGCACTGAAGAAGCCTTTTTTTTAACCTTTCCCCAGCCTTAAGCTGTGCACATTCAAGCCACAGATAATTACTTAACTGATTTACCCTGTTTCCTTCCTAAAACGTACTTCTGCCTCTCTTTCACTGTCGACCTAAAGACGATAATTCAAGTAGAAAAAAAATCTTTTTTGTTTACTACATTTTTGCCTTACTTCCCATGACAAGCACATGTCCCTTTGACCTGATTTCGAACCCATTCCGAATGAGTTTAGACATTAATTCTCAGTTGGACAGTTCAAAATACCGTTATTACTAGCTTCCACTCCGACCTAAGCTATTACGCAGCCAATCTCACATACCTATCTATCAAGCTAATCCTTTAAGTCCAACATCCATTCCACCATTAAGTCTTTCCGGCAAGGTGTCTACAGCCGATTGTCGCCCATCTATCTCTTTGTCCATCCCATCCCATTAAAGGCACAATAAAACCACAACCAGCACCACAACTATGTAGAACGGCAAGCACCAAAAGGAAGACAGCCACATCGAGTGGAGCAAGTTCCGTTCACGATTTTTGCCTCTCATATCTAGAGCACCACCGGCGGCTGTGTCCATTCGCTTCGAAGTCGCTCTCTTCCAGCGAAATGTTATTATTATCCAATTAAAAATTATTATTACCTACCATAATAAATGCTTGGCTGGCTCTGGCTGGTTTCTCTCTATGATTGCAGGGTTTCACGCCATCATCAACGGCATTGCGATGGACGAGCGGACGAGTGCCGGTAAACCGGACGCTCGACACTCTACACACAGATCAACGGATGGAAACTCACAATAATCATGGATCTCGCTTGGAGTTCCAGTCGCAGAGAGCGATCGTGAGCTGAACAAAGCCATAAGATACAAAAGTATCTACGAGTACTTTTTTGTTCGTTTTATATTATGAACTGGTCGTGATGATGGCTGTGTCGCTTGACCGATCGACGCCCGTCGAACGCGGTGGTGTCTATCCGGGCAAGATCAGTGGGGCGGATAGGTCGGTTCGGGGATTTAATTTTTTTCATTCGTGCTGTTGGAGCTGATGAGCGCTTTGTGAATAGTGTTTGCTCATGGTCTTGCGGTGAATCGTTTGTTACAGTTATTTATGAACATATCGACGGTGGTATTTTAATTGGTCTGCTGCACAGCGATTAAAGTGATGATCGCTGGTGTGGATCAGTTGGGTACGTTAGACTGGAGTTTGTTTACTGCGGTTTTTCGGAACTCGAATTCCCGTGATTGTGCGGCTTAGCGCTGCTCGATTTTAGAATTACGAGCTCGAGAAAGTAATGGGGCAGTTAACGATCGCTTGAAGATCGTTCTAAGGAGAATTTGTATTTTGAAATGGTTATCACTTGAGTTTCCATTCTATGATTCCTACGGGAGTCTTGAATTTAATCCACGCAATCAGTTCTATACCCTAGCGTGTAGGTAATTATGAAAATCAAGGCAGTAAAAATATTGAACGCTTGATGGCTTCATTCGCAAAATCCTCTCCGGCGGTGTCAAATTTTACGATGTTAAATTGTAATTGGATGGGATGTTGTTATAATGTTTGCTATGGAACCCTACTGCCGCTGATCGTTTTATGATTCGCTGCATGACACCCAATTCATTCGCTAAGTAACTCATTAACAAAACCAATAGTAATGAGAAGTTAATTGGATGCCTCAGGGTTTGAGGTGATTACGTACAGAAGCGTAGGTTTTATGGGCCCTAAACCGATTTAGTTTATGGGCTGCGTAGTAGGGAATTAATTACTTGATGGGGTTTTACAGGCTTGGAGCATGGTGGGGAAATTGTTTAAAGGGGACATTCTTATTTACTCAATTTGATCATTTTAAATTGGTGTATCCTTTGGGGCGATCAAATGTAGGTTCTTGTTTTTCAAAAGGATTTTTTTACATGAAAAGTAAAATATTTCCAAAATTTTGGATACACAAGGCAAGGGGACTTGTTGTCTACCAAACCTTAACGCGAAAATTGATTTTGGAATAAGAGCAGATTACACTGTAATACCACATTTGTTTTGAGCTTCACAATTTAACATGAAGCATCCTTCCAAAAACGGTTCGCTCTGGGTCAAATAACAAGAAGACGGACACCATCATTTGAGCTTCGTCTCAAACCCCTGGCACATGTTCTGTTTCCAACGGTTACCGTCATACTTGTAGTTATCATGAAACGAGTTATCTGTCCGTAAAATAGACATATCAGGCTAGCGAATATCCCTAAAGGAGTATAGATACCACTCTCCAGATGAACGCTTCTAGCATTAAAGATTACTTACCTTAATTGTATGAGAATCGAAAAGAAAGAACATTTCATCACATAACAGAAGAGGAACGAGTGACCAAGTGAGTGTTGCGATAAAAAAAAAACAAACTGACACCTGACTTAGTTTTTTTGTTAAAAAAAATTATAGGAATTTTGGAAAGAATTTAATTTATTCGATCAAATCAATGTATTTCTATTTGAACTGAAACCGCGCAATTTTTTATAAATAACCACAGATGTATGAAAAGGTGTTTTTTCATAATACAAATTCGGCAAATTACTCGCCACAAATCCATGCGCTTATTTTCTAAAATTGCTTAACGCCGGCAGCATTGTAGTTGTGGGTTATATTCCCAATAAATAGTTTGACTTTGTGGGAAAAAATCGTGGCGCGCTATGCCGCTAAAAGCATGACCTTTACATTCGTTGCATTTGTAAGGCTCGTTCCGGTCCTAACGAGCCAGATCAAATTTAACATTCATTTTCCTATTTTACCATTTGTCATGGCATATTTCGTCAGTTCTGCATCGTGATTGACTTAGTAACTACTCAGTGACTTCCACTTTGGAAGTTTTTATTCGAGATTTGGTTGATTTTTTCGGCTACAAATTAATCCAAAGGAGAAAAGTGTTTATTGAAGCTGAAGGCCATATTTCAATCGGCCTATAAATCGTATAAATCATTGACGATTGCATAAATATATTCTATGAAGGCTGTATGATAAGCTCTTTTTTAGCTAGACTCATTTGGTCCAACGTTATTCTAACTTTTTCAATTCATCCCAAAAATATGATGTGTCGACCTCCACAATATAGTCATCTGTGGTGGCGAATATATTTTCGATGGACATTAAGCCATTTTTTTCATGTTTGCAAAGAAAAACAAATCGCGTTGCGTCAAATTTGAAGAATAGGCTGAATGAGGAAGCAATTCGCAAGGTCATTCTATCAGATGAATCTAGCCGATGATTCCACCAACACACCTAACAATGACTTTTAATGGTTGTAAGGGCGTCTCGACAAATCTTGCACAAGCTGGTTCTTATAAGCTTTTAAGCAAAGGTCTCTCCGTAAAATCTTTCACAAAGTGGATAGTGGGGCATAGCTCCAGATGGCCATACTCCGACGCGTGCACTAGTCTTTGTTTTTCGTTCCGCTTGGTTTTTTTTCCGCGAACCCACCACCCCCTCGCGAGTGCGAAGAGCAAACAATAAAAAAAACAATAACAAGTGCAAAAAAGTGCAGTGAAGTGATTTGGATCGAGTGCATTCGGCCCGCTCCCTCCTATCCCTTCCTCTACAAGCCACGGCTGCGCATTCTCGGTCGCAACTCCCGTTTGATTTCATCAGACGGGTCAGTGCAATGACCGAGAGTGCGTAGCATCTGACGTAGCGGAATCAAAAGTCCAATTTTTTTTGTGGACCAACTCTAAGTGGCCTTGGAACGAATCTCTTCGCTGTATACGTTCACCTGTCCCTATATAAACCAGTTGTCTTGGCACTGAGTGAAACACAGGTAGGAGAGAATACCGATTTATCGGATTTGAACCTGCCTGGATATAACTTGGTGCCCCTTTTCTTTCTCCACCGCGGTCTCGCCCTTTATATTCGTAGTGATGTAGCTTACCAACTTCAGCCACAATACGGCCACTGTTCCAATCCGGAATTTAATTTTCTATGGCTAAAAATCCATGTCCGTAAGCATTTAATCCACTACTGTTTTATTTATAGAAGTCCAAACCTGGATAGCAATTGAACTTTCAATGAGTTCGATATGCTATCCGACTCCATCACAAGAATTGTATCCCTACATCCTTACACTGAGATTGCCATTGCGGGCGATTTCAATGTACACAATTCTAATTGGTTTCGACATTCATACCAGACAACACCCGAAGGACGGTACGTAGAGATCTTTGCTGAGGTAAATAATCTGACCCAGCTAGTACATGAGCCTACACGAATACCTGACATTGCAGATCATTCCGCCAACACCTTGGATCTCACCTCTCATCCTGAGAAATATTCTGTTGCCATAATGTCGCCCGTAGGCTCGTCTGACCACTGTGTCGTATCAGCTAATATCTCGTCTCTCCCCACACAGTTAGAGAACAAATTCCTAAAAGAACAGTATGGCTATACGAGAAAGCCAATTAGAACGGCCCTAACGACTTTTTCAGGAATTTTAACTGGTCACTATGTTTCCTCGATAGTGACGTGGATGCCGCTGCTGATATGATCACGACCATTCTTTTGCTGGGTATGAGATCCTTCATTCCTCACAGATTGAAGAGTATCAAACCCAAAGAAAATGAGTGATATGACTCGAGCTGTAAAGAGGCCATCAGGTTGAGAGAGTTGAGTTTTCGGAACTACAAAACCAACCCTACTGAGGAAAACCGGAAAAAATTTAAATAAAGAAATGACTGCAATCCATTAATTAGACGTGTACAATTCTTCCACGAACAAAAGTTGAGGCAAAAAGTGCTACAATGTCCCAAGGGTAGCCAAAAGTTTTGGTCGTTCGTGAAAAACGTAAAAAATTCAGCCCCGTCGTCAATTCCCACGCACATTTACAATGAAATTCCAGCTGTCAGCTCTTTAGACAAGGCCAATCTGCTTGCTGCGCATTTCGCGTATAGCTCAACGCTGCCAGATTCCACATTGTCTCCGCCTGTACTTGAGAGCGTTGATTTCACCATGGGACAAATCGATTTTCACACTCGTACAGTTGCAAGAGTACTAAAAGATCTCAACGTACACAAATCTGCTGGCCCGGATGGTATACCCCCAATACTTCTGAAGAGGTGTTCTTCTGCGCTGGCAAAACCTCTGCGTAAGCTTTTCCATCTGTCCTACTCTTCGGGTCTCTTTCCGAGTTGAGCATTTGTCCAGCCCATCCCAAAAAACAAATCCCAAAATATCCTATCCCAAAAGACAAATCTTCGTCCCTCTCCTCCTACCGACCCATAGCACTAACGTCCCTTCTTTTCAAGGTCATGGAAATGCTGATAAACCGTCAGCTTATGAAATATCTTGAATCGCGGAAGCTCCTTAATGACCGGTAATACGGTTTTCGTAGCAACAGGTCGATTGGTGATTTTATGGCATATCTCACCGAAAAGTGGAACCAATCTTTGCACAATTTAGGTGAAAGGAAGATCGTTGCGCTTGATATTTCAAAAGCATTTGTCAGAGTCTAGCATCGGGCTCTTTTGTCGAAAATGCGTGCTTATGGCATCGATAAATCTCTGCTTCTATGGATTATAAATTACCTTTCGAACCGTTCAATTCAAGTTGTTTTGGATGGGTTCAAGTCTGATATTCACCATTTCTCTTTATCATTTTTATAAATGATTTCTTGTCTGTTACTTCTAATCCAATCCACTCCTTCGTTGATGACAGTACTCTCAGCTTTTCATATTCGTTCCAGGACTCACGTCCCTGCTCTTCGGCCATAGAACTGGAACGGCAGCGTATGTTAAGCACATTGAATTCCGATCTTTACAGCATAATCGATTGGGGTAAAAATAATAGAGTGGAATTCAGTGCTTCTAAAACTCAATGCTGTCGTTAAAGCGAACCCGTAATAATCTGCCATTATCTTTGAATGGCGCTTGTGCCGACGAAACCAAAAAACTTTCCATCCTCGGTATGTGTATTAATACCAAACTTAATTGGAATGATCACAAATGACTATGGAAGAATTCAAGTGTCTAGAAATGACATTATTCTAATTTGAAACGTCAAGTAATTAATTGGTAAAACTTACAGATATGTAGTTACTGCCAACCATCGAGTAAAAAAAGCAACGGATCGATTTCTGAATAACAAGGCCGCAAGAGTCGACCTATTTCCACCAAAGATGCCGCAGAGGAATTAACAGAGACGTTACATGGGCTCATCACAACTATATGGAACAATGAAATTATCCTCAGGGAATGGAACATTGGTCATCATTCATGTCTTTAAAAAGGGTGACTGAAGGCAACATTAACATTAACATTTATTAGAGTAAATATTGCTTACAGTAACAAGATAAGATACATCTTATAATTGTGCAAGCCTTCAAATTAGCAATTAGTTTGATGTGTGTAAGATGTGAATATTAAATTAAATTTTAGAGACAAATAGAAAAAGACATAATGATTATAGTGATGATACATACCAATTAGTCATTAGTGGTAGTTTCAACGGCCAGAAAGCGAGAGAGGGAACGTTTAAAATTGTTAGTACTTCTAATTCTCCTGATATTAATGGGGAGGGAATTCCACAACCGACTGGATACAACAAAAAACTGACGCTCGGAATTCAAGCAGTTGTAACTTGTTTGTATGAGCATGCGCAATCTGTCTGACTGCAAAAAGCGCAACTTCTTGAACAGGTAGTTAGGTTCTTTGATTTGCATGATGTTATGTAATAGGCATAATGTCCTATATTTCAGTAGATTGTCAAAGGAGTATCCGTATAACAGTTTCGAGTACGAGAAGACGTGATCGTATCTTCTTAAATTAAAAACGAATCGGGCGATGTTATTGAATGCGACGTTTAGCTTCAGTTTTGAAACATAATCCGGACAGCAGAATACCTCAGAGCAATATAACAATACATGTGCAAGAAGAATCTTCGCCAATAAGAGTTTTGTCCGAGTGGGGATGAAGTGTTGGGTTGTCCAGACAGCTCGAAGACCTCCATAAATCTTACCAACTGTTGCATTTATATGTGAGCTCCACCGAAGTTTTCGATTAAATATCAGGCCAAGGTTTCTAGCGATTTCAACGTACTCTATAGGGGTTTGTGCTAATGTAATTGGTGGAAAATTAGTAAGATCCAAGCTTCTTTTGTGCATTATCAGCGCTTTTGATTTATGGGCGTTTAATCGTAGATCGTGTTTAGTGCACCAATTAAAAATAAGCTGGAGATCTTCATTCATGGCTTCGTTAACACGATCAAGAGATCGACTCACGTAAATTTGTGTGTCGTTAGCAAACGTATGTATTGAGTAATACTTGATCAGTCGAGGGAGTTCATTGACATACATGGAGAAGAGTAGGGGGCCGAGAATTGGCCTTGCGGGACACCGCACTTTACGGCCAAGAGGGAAGAGTGTCGCTCGCCAGTTACAACACGTTGTAGTCTCCCATGCAAGTAGGAACTTAAAAGCCTCGTAGCGGAGGTTGAAAAATTAAACTCATCTCTAAGTTTTGAACATCGGGTGGTGTGGTTGACTGTGTCGAATGCTTTAGAGAAATCGAGTAAAGTTAAGAAAGTCGCATGGTTTTCATCAGTAGCTTTCCTGATGTCGTCCAGTAATAAGGCAGTTTTACAGCTTCGTTTAGGACGGAAGCCCTAATGACTTCTTAGGGATAGGGATAACCTTTGCCTGCTTCCACTGCATGGGAAAGACCGACGTTGTTAGGATGTTATTAACGACATAGGTTATGAATGGCAATATATATGGCAGTAGTAGTTTGACGAATTTAGGGTGAACATCATCGAGTCCCATAGCATTGAATTTGATAGATAGTAATGCTTCCACAACATCACGCTCGCCCAGTCCACCAAATTCAAATTGAAAATTTTGATTTCCTTCCGGTGATAGGTCGAAGGCAGGTGCGTTAATCGATATTAAACTTCCGCTACATGACTCTAAGAAGTTCCGGTTCAATTGCTCACAGTCAATGTTGTCAGGAATTTTCGGCTTTAGTTTTCCAATACCAAGGCTCCTTAATTGTTGCCATATTTCTTTTCCCGACGAGCAACTGCCAAGTTTGCTGCAGTAAAACTCGCGTTTTGCATTTCCGATCTTAGACACTACCTCATTACGAAGAGAACGATATTTGTTAAGGAAAACTGACATCCTGTACTTCTTCCAGGTTTTATAAGCATCGTCGCGCTTTTTTATAAGCTGCAATATATTGGAACTTAGCCACTGAGGTGCAGAGAATTTGGCTTTTTTGGACTTTAAGGGTACATGCTTATTAAAAAGTGCGACAATACTGTCTTGAAGGTAAGCAGTCTGATCATTGACTAAATGTAGCTGGTAGATGTGCTGCCAATTAGCATTAACGACATCCTGTCGTAAGAGAGTGTAGTCGATATTACGAAAGTCCCTATACGTGAAGGTAGGTTTGGTATAGTAGTTATCGCCTTGGTACGTTAGAAAAAGCAAGTCATGCTTTGAGAACCCAGATGCCGAAAGTTGACTGTAAAGCAATGCCTTGTTTTTGTCCGATACGAATATTGCGTCTAGTAAAGCGAATGCAGTGCTTATAAAATGGGTGGGAGTAGAAGTGTTAATAGAAGTAAAGTCAAGTGAATTCATATGGTGCAGAAAACCAATTGAGCGAGGTTTGTCTAAGAGATTGCAGTTAAAGTCTCCACAGATTATAATATTAGTGTAACTACATGCCATCTCATCGAGGACATTGAATAGTGGTTCGAAGGCAATGGTGTTATTTGGTCTGTAAACAACCCCTATCTTGAAATGTTCATTACCTAATGTAATGTTTAGAGAGATATAATCAATGGGGTAGTCTGTGATTGGGTTTTGCGTACATATACCGCTACCCCACCTCCTATGCGACCGATCCCATCCGATCGAATAAGGGTCAAGCCTTCTACGTTATAAATTTCATTGGCTATTTCGCCATGAAACCATATTTGTGAAACACATATGACGTCAATTTTGGAATTGACAAAGATATGTCTCAATTCGTCGATTTTAGGGAAGATGCTTTGAGCATTAAGATGGCAAATGTGTAGTCCTTCGTGTTGTGCCTTTAACACCCGAATCAATTCATACAAATATCCGCTGATCCCGATCTGTATGGGTTCCCTGGTATCTGATTGACTACCCTATGAATACAAGTAAGTAAATTTTTTTTCTTTTTTTTGTAGGAGAATTAGTTGTACTGTTAGTATAAGCAAATTGTATAATATGCAATAAGAAATAATAGCTTACCATGGTCGTTGAAACTATACAGGGGTAAGAGTATACGGATATAAAGTACAAAGTACAATGTGAACCGATATCAGGAATGACATGAGAAATAAAAGAAAATAAAAATGTGATAAAATGCAATACAACAATTACCAAGGAATATCGCTGCTATCAAGTTGCTACAAGGTGCTGTCAGAATAATCCACGAAAAAGATTTTAGAAACGCATATGACTCTATAAACCGATGAAATGTACAATGCTCTTGTAAAGCTCGGAAAGAAAAACATGGGAGGACAATATAAGTATGGCCCTTGAAATAATGAAACAGAGCTTTCGGGTTCCAAATGGCCGTTTATAATAATAATAACAAAAGGAAGTACTGTGGAAAGGAATGAACTCCAGTGTATGTTAGTTCCGAAGTGGAAACCACTTTCTTTTTTATAGTTATGCGAGGAGGTTTATGGCACTACTAACAGTGAGCATGCTCTTTCCGAAAATACATGCAAAGAGAGATTCTAGTGCTGAAGAAAAAGAATGCCATGGCACAATGAAAAACTTTTAAGAAGAAGAATTGGAAGCATCACCTCAAGAGAATCAGCGAAATCATCACAAATAGATGTCTCAATAAAGCCGAAACATTTGAAAATACTCGTACAAGGAATCATTCAAAAGCGTGGACACCCATCGTACATGTGAACTGCTGCTTCAATAGCAGAACAGAATAGGTTTTTTGCATCTTATCATTTCCGGCGATGGAAAATGGATACTGTCCGGTAGCTCCAAGCGTAAACAATTATGGGGTAAGCGCGCCCATGCGTTAACATATTAGCAAAGGCAAATATCCGAGATTCTACTATGGGTTTGGTGGGATCAGCAGAGTGAAACTATCACAGGAAATCGGTGCCGACTGTAATTGGCACGTTTCAGCCAAGGATTGAAGAGAAAACTGCCAGTTGAGAACCAGATACACGACAATGATAATTTGCTATTTGTTGCTACATGACAACGCTCGACCATATACTACAAAATTGGAAACTTTGAAGGGAAATCCAGTACCACTCATCGTAGTCATCGGACAATGCCCCTTTCGATTGTTCGATGTTCGATGCCCGATGGCACATGACTTGGCTGAACAGCACTTCTATTTTGTAAAGGTGACAAAAAATAGATCAATTCTCGGATAGTCTCAGGATATGTGTTGTTATTCCAATATGGAATTCATATGCTGCTAAAAGGTTACTAATAAAAATAAGTGTCTAGGGATTGAGCATTCATTTATACAAAAAATTGTTCAGTCCATGGAGGACCAGAGCCGAAGCTTCTCTCAATCATCTATGTCTGCTGAAAAGTTATCAGTCTAACAATAAAGTACCGCGATTTTCAGTTAAAATATTATTTCTATATCTATATAATCTCCCTTGGCTTCAACACACTTGGTCCAGCGTTTCTGCAAAATCAGTATTCCTTCGTGGAACTGAGAGTCTCGAGGGCTATGAAAATATTCTCTACGGCCCCCTCAATTTCTTCATTCTATGTAAAGCGCTTCCCAGAAACGAAGCTTCTGGTTTGGGAACATATGGAGTAATCGTGCCAACTCAGGAGAATAATGAAAGATGCCAAATTCTGGCATCCAGCATGTCAAGAAGGTTGGAGTAATATTCGCCTATAATTGTTCAGCCTTTTGGAAGGATATCAAGTAACAGGATGCGTTTCGCAACCCCAAACCACACTGGTCGTGAGCTTTTCCGGCGGGTACGAAGACTTGGATCGAGCCCCAGGTATCAACGTTAGAAGCCAACGGTGGCCAGTGGCATATACTTGATGCGGCTAACTTTGAAGTCTACGAAATAAGCTTTGATTCAACCACTAAGTCTAAGAAAATTTTATATTCTCTTTACAGTATTTTGCTCCATCAATAACAAATGGCTAATTCCAATTATTTGCGCACCCTACCGGGTGTTTATTGTATGATTATGTTTCGAATGAAAGGGGTTCAGATTGATATCATCACTTCTTCTTAAGATATGCGAGGCGAAGGAAAAGGTATGAACATACAATTGTACATGTTGCGCCATCTCATATGGGTCAATGTAAATTTTGAATAACTTCAACAACTCTCAACCGATTTTAAAAACTCAAAAACTGTTATTCAATTTAGACCTTTACAATCTATCTTAATTAATTTCTAAAAACAATATCAATTAAATGACCGCCTTTATTGCCGATGCGAAAATGGGCTCGTTCTCGCGCATTGTCCATGACATGTTCGAGAATATCGGTCAAAATTTCTGGGATTTCCGCACGAATGTTTCTTTTGAGCTGTTCTTTTGTCTTCGGGCCGTTAGCATACACCTTGCTTTTCAAGTATCACTAAAGAAAAAAGTCTGGGGGAGTCAAATCCGGCGATTTCGGAAGCCAGTCAACATTGCCCTTTTTTGACATCAATCTTCCAGGGAACTTGTTACGCAAAAAATTCATTGTTTTGTCGCGCCAGAACTCCAGCTCAGCATTAATCATTGCAACGACATTTTGTGCGTATGACAAGCGCCGTGGCTCACCTTGTGGCAAAATACTTTGAGTTATCTGCACTTTGTATGGAAATAAGTGAAGATCTTCCTTTAAAATTCTCCGAAAAGTGGTCCCACTGATGCCTAACTGCTGCGAACGGCGCCGATATGACAAACTTGGGTCTATTTGAACACTGGCCTTCTCAGACTGAATAGATGAGTTTGATCGCCGCGGACGTAACCTAGATTGCTCACGAGGGCTTGCCACAGAATCAAATTGAAAAAATTCGGAGCCCAACGACGACTTGTATCTTTTTTGGGCGCAACACGATCACGATGTTTTGCACGTTACGCACGTTGAGTTAGCACAATCGAGCGTTCATTTTTAATGAACATTGAAACTATTTCCGCGCGTTCTTTTGGTGTGAAGCGATTCACGGTTAAAATTGTACTGAATTTACGTTTCCAAAATGCTATGACGTATGAAAATCGGTTGACAATTGTTGAAGTTATTCGAAGTTTACATCGACCCATATGAGATGACGCACTGTGTAATGAATTCGAATTCTCAAGACCAAGACCTTGAAACGTGGATCTATGTATTTTAAAAATCTAAACACCTTTCAACTATTTGACATCTAACGGTAAGGCCAACAAGCGGCTGTTTAGTAATATCCAAATATTTTTGAAATCACGGCGATGGGATTAAAACAACCCCAAAGATGTTGAAATTCCTTTTACTTTTTGAACGCATGTCCTTTATTTCTTTTCTTTTGTCGAGTTAATGGACTTTTTTGACTCTCGAGATCAGTCTCTTACGGTATTGCAGCAAATGCTGGTCTTATATGTACGTAGTTCATGAAAATTCATGTAAAATATTTTGCGTCATTACAACCTCTAACATTTGAGTTTGGGTTTGCTGATACCTGAAATAAAAAAAACTATCAGACAAAAAGTAGAAGAGGCATTCGGACTGGAACCGACCATCTGCATCAATTTCAAAATTCATACTTCGTGCGTGCATTTCTAATATAATACCTTAACGATATGAAAACAAAAAGTTACTGTGAACTACAACCAACGCGACAAATTCAGTCGAATCTTTCGAAAAATCGTAATTAGGACAACCACCCCCGGAGAGTAGTGAAAGAACATCTTCGACACAAACCATCGGGGTGTGTGACAAACACCATAAGAGCGTACACTCTTAGTTATAGTGAAGAATCCTGTCATGGGTTAAAAAGGTTTTTCAATCCTGGAGGTTCTAATCATAGTGAGACATTAGGTAGTTTCGGATCTATTTCTGGCCATTTGAGTTGAAATAGAAAATTTACCTTTGTTTTATGCCGTATTTTACACCTCTAGTATCAATGTGAATTCCCATTTTAATAAAATATCTTAGGACGATCGTCACCACTGAAACTTGAGTCCTCTCGGTTGTTTGGGTTTGGCCTATCCTGCCTATGAGTTTTAGAAGCCTTTCGGCTGCAACTCACATGATGTCTTGAACAGAAATAGTTGACTCATAACATCCAATTAGTGGACACATGAGGAGAAGCCTTGCACTATTGTCATTTTATCTTACAGATTTTCATATTATTTTGCAGCTCATATCGCTTACTATTCTGAGAGTCGTCGAAGTTGTCGTTATGCCGTACGAGTATAAATATTTGCCTGGCTATTCAACCTTTATTTTCTTATAATTGTTAACGACCAAGCTTTGCAATTTCCGACCCTAAAGACATGAAATTTGAGTCAAAAGGCACGAATGGATGCGAACAATTTTCACAAAGCGTCACGATCGTCCATTTGTTATTCATTTCCAGCAATAAGGAAGAAACAAATTGTTCCTCCCAATCCTAGCATCTGTTTCTCACTCCGAATTGAATCCCTCCAGGCAAAGCATATCGTCCTACTCGTAGAACCGCTCGATCGTCGTTCACACAAGGTACCACTGCAATTTGCTAGCAATGACAACACGCAACATCAAAACAGGAACCCATCCGCTTCAAGTCGGTCGACAATCCCAGCACGACACGACATCTGGGAGTAAAATTAAGATATGTTGCCATAAAATCAAACTCGAAACATCTTCAAATGAATTCTAAAGACAGTGGTTGGAATTCACGAATGGAACTACGATCTCTGGGTTGCAGGTACGGACGGTCGTGCGAGGCGCAAAGATATTCACGATCAGATAATAATTAGAGTCACTGATTGAGCAACAAAATGTTGCGGTACTTCGCCACATCCCAGGGAAGAGATCCAGTTTTTATGCTTCCCCATCGACTCGCGACTGAGTTCGAGTTCAACCTGTACATAAGACTAATATCTCGTAGGACAACAATATCTTGTATTTGCTATTATTGCAGTCGATGTCGCATCTGTCTATCTCTCGGCTGTCGTTCTCGGTGGTCCTCCCGTTGACAATCTTCTTTTCCTCGTATACAATGTAACAACCACCGACTGCGGCTGGAGGAAGAAGCAAAAAGGTACTGCACGACCACGACGATAATGACAGCGAACGATTGCATGGAACACGAATCAACTTGTGCATCGAGGATGTTCGGCTTGTAATTATGTAACTCGTGTACCCATACTCGTGTTGATGTTATCGTTTGCCTTACTTTTTTGATGCTCCATGATGTAATGGTGAGGCTTTCCTCCACCAGCCCCGGTACAATGAACTCTACCCGCTCCCTCCACGGTTTCGGCTTCTCTCTGTATCATTATTAATTACTCGCAATGTTGTCCAGATGAATGCATCCATCAGACGTCTATTCCTTTTCTTTCTTTTTTTTCTCTTGTTGTTCTCGTTGAATTCGCTCTTTTGTGTGTGAATGTTAAGCCACGCATTGATAGCAGGGCACATTGGTATTGTTTCCAAGTTTCCTCCCCGCCACGGGATGGACTTAACTTCGTACTCAGATGAAAGCTTTCAATCCAATCCTTTCACGTTAAATTATAGGGCATTGCCATCGGCGTTCCTGTTCACACTCTGGCGCAAGCAATATGCGAGCGAGTATCCAACAGATGCGGCTGTATGGGATGTTATATGGATTCATTCCATTTATCCTGGCATTGTGGTCGAGTGCATAAAGGCAATAATTCTTCCCGCATTTTTCCAATAATTTTTCTGAAGTGCCGATGCAGTTTTGGAGATGGGTGATCGTTTAAATCGTTTTACGAGTATACCATATCGAGGTTGCTCGTTTTGAGGGTAGGTGGAGGTGGTGGTTGTTCTGTTGAAGCACGATATATTGAACGTTCGCCTTTGTGATGGATTTTGTTGTGCTTCTCTGTGATAGTTTATTGTATTTTTATTAATAATCTGGATTGACCTAGATATGCATCGAGCAGATGCGTACGCTATGCTCGTTATGGGGCACCAAGTGAAGGACGAGAGTGGAGCAATTTTCTTATCGGAAAATGGAGATGGCTCATTTCTCTTTCCACGACCTTGCCCCATTAGATCATAACGTAAAATTATCCATATACATAAAAGTCGAATGATTGGAGAAGAGCTATTCAAACAAAGGCTTAATTTCAATTTCAGCGAGGATGCATATTTGGATTTAAATTCATTCCAAGTGTAATTCAATTTAAGTATGAAATTGGATTCCCCTCATATAACTACAGTAAGCATGGTTACGGTATGAGGTTTTAGAGAGAACTTTTCACCACTCTTCGGCTGGAACTTTGGCAATTTGGATTTTTTCCTGAGCTCCACCTTGTTGGCTTGTAGACATAAGCCATAAGAAGAACTCCAGCCGGGTGGCAATTCAACAGAATCTTTTCTCGAGATTATACAATTACTGGTCTTTAGCATCAATATATCAATTGTTTGACAAGTTGAGTGGCATGTGACACCATCTTGTTGGACCCACATATCACCGATATCAGGTCCATCCAGATCTTCCGGAAATGCAAGATAGCGAACTCAGTCGACAGTAATTGGCGATTATTTTCAATGACGAAGAAATACGGTCCAATCACTCCGCCGGCATGAAACCCACACCACACGCTGTTGTTGCTGATACAACGCTGTCAAATGACACATATTTTTCTTACTGAAAAGGTCATTAAGCCAAAATGAGCTTCAACGCTGAAGATGTTTTCCTGACTAAATTCAGGATTTTCTTCAAAGTTTTGCGAAACGCAACCAGAGAAATTTCGAAACTTCAAGTGATGAAAAGGCTTCAGTTCTTGAGTCAATTTGATCCTGTAAAATTGTAGTAGCATTTTCTCTCCGGTAAAAGAATACAAAATAGTCTCTCTGGTGGGACTCCTAAGGTTGCAACCATCAATTCAGAATTTCAGTAGAAATTTTAATATAGAGTGCGCAATCTCATATGAGTCGATGTTAACTTCGTGCGTATCGTGCAAAATATCGTGATTCTATTGCGCCCAAAAAGATACAATTCGTCGTTGGGCCTGGAATTTTTTTCAATTAGGTTCTGTGACAAGCCCTCGTGAGCAACCTAGGTCACGTCCGCGGCGTTCAAACTCATCTAATCAGTCTGTGAAGGCCAGTGTTCAAGAAGACCCAAGATTCTCATATCGGCGCCGTTCGCAGCAGTGGGACCACTTTGCGGAGAATTTTAAAGGATGATCTTCACTTATTTCCATACAAAGTGCAGATAACTCAAAGAATTTTGTCACAAGATGAGCCACGGCGCTTGGCATACGCACAAAATGTCGTTGCAATGATTAGTATTGAACCGGAGTTCTGGCACCAAATTTTGACGACCGATGAGGCACATTTTATGCTCTCTGGCTCAGTTAATAAACAAAATTGTCGCTTCTGGGGCACCGAAAATCCTCACATTATTCACGAAGAGCCGCTATATGATCAAAAGGTTACTTTTTGGCCCGATGTATGCGCCACGCGATACAGTGGAAGGGGACCGATATCGGTAGATGTTGGCCCATTATGTGGTCCCAGAAATACGCAGAAAAAGGCTTGTTTCACTTTTGGTTTCAACAAGACGGCGCGACATGCTATACTGTGGACAAAACAATGAACCTTTTGCGTAAGAAGTTCCCTGGAAGATTGGTGTCAAAAAAGGGCGATATTGACTGGTCTCCGAGATCGCCGGAGTTGACTCCTCCAGATTTTGTTCTTTGAAGATACTTGAAAAGCAAGGTGTATGCTTACGGCCCGAAGACAATAGAACAGCTCAAAAGAAACATTCGTGCGGAAATCGCAGAAATGTCGACCGAAATGCTCGAAAATATCATGGACAATGCGCGAAAACGAGCCCATTTTTGCATCGGCAATAAAGACGGTCATTTAATTGATATATAATATTTAATATTTAATTGATAAAAAATTAATTAAAAAAAATTTACTGATATTTATTTGATAAAAAATTAATTAAGATAAATTGTAAAGGTCTAAGTTCAATAAAAGTTTTTGGGTTTCCAAAATCGGTTAAGAATTGTTGGAGTTATTCGAAATTTACATCGACCCATATGAGATGGCGCAACATGTACAATTGTATGTTCATACCTTTTCCTTCGCCTCGCATATCTTAAGAATAAGTGATGATATCAACATTCTAGTAGACGGCTACTGTCGAAATTTCAGCAGGATCGGACTCGTAGTTTTGTTTTGACCGCGTGTGGAAGCGGGAGTGTCCGCGGATTTTAGAAAAATGGAAAAAGAGCAATATCGGTCGGTGATTCGATTCTTGTTTTTAGAAGGGAAATCGCGCAGCGAAGTCAAAGAGCGTTTGGATGCTGTGTACGGTGACTCTTCTCCTTCGATGACGAGCATCGTGTTTCAATGTGGTTGCCCGTCGGTTTTTGATGAGCCACGTCCAGGTTCCCCGAAAATGGCTACCACGGAGGATAACGTGACAAAAATCCACGATCTCGTATTTTCAGAACGCCGATTGAAGGTGCTCGAGATAGCTGAGACAGTAGGCATTTCAAAAGATCGCGTGGGTCATATCGTGCATGAAATTTTTGGCATGAGAAATCTGTCGGCGCGATGGGTGCCGCGTTTGCTCACTCCGGACAACAAGCGCAACCGTGAGACCACTTCAGAGCAGTGTTTGACGCTGTTTAAGCGCAATCCGAAGGAGTTTCTGTGTCGTTTCGTGACAGTCGACGAAGCATGGATCCACTGGTACACACCAGAGACCAAGGAACAGTCGAAACAGTGGACTTCACCCGGCGAACATGCTCCAAAGAAGGCGGAGACTGTCCCATCGGCGGGAAAGGTGATGGCCACCGTTTTCTGGGATTTACAAGGTGTGATCCACATCGACTACCTGTGGAAGGGCAAAACGGTCAGAGGGCTCTACTACGGCAAATTATTGGGCCGATTCGACGCCGGACTGAAGAAAAAACTGCTCCACCATGATAATGCACCGGCTCACAGCTCCGCCCTCGCCACGGCTAAATTGGTCGAATCGGCCTACGAACTGCTGCCCCATCCACCGTATTCTCCAGATTTGGCCCCGTGCGACTTCTTTTTGTTTCAAACTTGAAGTCACTCGCCGGGCAGAAATTTCATCGCCGCCACGGAGGCCTACTTTGTATACCTCGAGAAAACGTGTTTTTCAGACGGGTTAAACAAGTTGGAGCATCACCGGGACAAGTGTATCGAGCTACAATAAAAGGAGGCTATATTGAAAAATAAATCGCCATTTCTCCAAAATTTTTGTTTTTCTTTTGTAGGATAGGTACTTATCGGACCACCCTCGTATGTAACTTCTCCAACGATAATAATGATAGATAGTAGATAAATTTCAATGGCTCGGGCAGGATAGTGATGTGAAGACTCCAACTCGAGCTCGTTCAATTTACACAAGGATTAAAGCCAGCAGATTACACATCTCTTTTGATTTAATATTGAGGCTTTACAAATCCCTTCATTTCAAAACGAGTGAAGCGTTGCTTGAGATGGCTGTGTCAGTGTTTACTTGAAATATTTTTGCTTTATTGAGGTGTATGACATTTACTGAAAATGTCAGAAATAATTCATGTTATGAGAGGAAATAGCAGAGCTGTTATTCGAGTATTATATCCGGAAAGTTATAGGCAGAATCGAGCCGGTAATTTGATAAATATTTTTACTTATTTCAAACCTCAATTTGTACTTTGGATTGACTTGTCACCACTTCCATCCATCACCTCTTGTTGGATATATCTACTTTCACTAGTGTTATATAATTCGTGCAGGTTCATGGGTGCATGTTCTTATGATGTTTATCACACAACCTGGACGGGGTGCAGATGGTTTTGTGTCGAAGATGTTCGTTCACTATTCTCCGGGGGTGGTTGTCCTAGATAGGATTTGTGAGATTCGACTGAATTTGCGTTGGTTGCAGTAACTCTTTTGTTTCCATGTCATTAAGGTGTTATATTGGAAATGCACACACAGAGTATGAATTTTGAAGTGATCTTATACTGCGAGTGTTATGCCTTCGTCAGCACTTTTTGATCATCTCTCATTCACAACTGGTATTGTTGCACAGTTTTTCCGTATAGGAATTGTGCTGCTGAACTGCAGACCTTCGGCTCAACAGGTGGTGATGATTACCACTGCACAGCTTCGATGGCTCCTAATGCAAAAATCTTGATCTGCTTCTCTATATCTCATTGATGTCGTATTCGATATTGAAACCTGGCGGGGGTATACACATGATTCAAGTTTTAAAAGCCCAACCAACCCAGTATTCGGTATTTGTTAAGTAGATATGATGCACAGCAATAATCCTCTGATAATTCTAAACCGCTCGTAAAACTCTCCAGGTTTGCTTGAAAGTTGTCCTGTATTCTCCCTGCTTGTAAGAATTGACAATATCGCTTGGCTGGGAATCTTCATGGAAGCACAAATACACGCTTAAGTGGTTTGACCATCGTATTCCCTGCGTCCACTGTTGGCGGTCTCGGTGTTCTTGCATTCTATTGTATTCCTCTAGATATAAGCTTAGGATAACAATGCATAAGACTTTCGGCTCTCGAGATAAGTGTCGCTTTGATGAGCTAGAAATCGACCTAGTTCCTTATTGAAGGAGATTCGTTTTTTCCTTTTCATTGGGCTTCTCAAGAGCCCTCTTGCTCAATAAATACATCTCAAGTCATAGTAAGAGTAGCTTAATTAGAAAAAAAAAAACCTCCCACACGCCCTTCATGGGGTCGGGTAAAGTGCAGTCATGATTGCGTTGTCTCACCCAATACAAGCATAAATTTGAATTCACTCTGGTATAAGAACTCTCCAGCGGGATCAGGAAGCGATGGGTTGGGCTGGGGCAGTCAGTGTGAGAGAGCTGTTGAAGGCAGCCAAGTAATGAAGGCGGTGCCTTTCATAAATTTACTCGCCATCGCGATAAGCAAACACACTCTCCTTCAGAAGGTCCTTATCTCCGGCATCTTCTTCCTCCTTCACTTTCCATTTCCCTTATTTATCTTTTTATCTCTCTCTCTTGCTTTTTATTGTCTATACAACAGCTTTAGTGCCTGAATTCAGTGTCACCCCGCCTACGAATGCAGCCCCTCAACGTCCTGCCGCCAAGGACAGGGATGAAGAAATTGCATAGAACAGCAATGAAACAGAGGACTTAATGCGACTTTAAGTCGCAACAAAAACAAAATCGTCATGTCACAAAGCAGACCTCCGGTAAGGGTACAAGATGCCATCCATGAGTATGTATATGTGAAAGGCTGAATGCCGGATACTTACTTTTGATGACTTTCAAGGCTGCATCCGAATAATGTGTGCATGTGTTCATGCACCAGTGAACGCAAATCAAAACCTTTTTTTCCCCATTTTAAGTCTCCTCTTTCCTTTTCTTTGCGTTTTCGGTCTTCCTTATGCTGATGTCTTCCACAGAAAATGCATTTTCCTTTCATTTACTTTTATCTAATTTTCATTCGCAATTTGCATTCAAGTCGCTCGATCTCCATCGCCGTCTCGTGCTCCTACGACGTCTTATTCTTCAGTTTACTTGCCCTGATAAGGGCTCTTGGTTCGAGGAGGGAGACTATGCTCCATGCATGGTGCTCTCGAAGCACTTTGCAGTGAGTATCAAGCAACGAGCACATATGCTTGCATTTCGGGTTTTTCTTTCAAACCGTTTTCGAATAACAACAACAATGACAGATGGTAATGGATGTAGGGTTTTCAGGAAATTGCAGATAGATGTGGGATTGGGGGGAGGAGGACGCCCAATTGAATTCAGCAATGTTGGTTTTATGTAATTAAATGTTTACCTAAAAACATTGTCCACGGAATGGAAATGAAGCTTTAAGTATTGTTCACAGTATGTTCCACAAGGAGTGCTTCGAAGAGTATAGCAACATAGAAGAATGGTGCTAAGCGATCTTGTCTTGACATTAAAAAGATGCTTAGTACTGAAGACGATGCTTTCTAGTGGTTCATTCGACATAACCCAGCATAGCTTTCGAGTCCATGAAATATTTTTTTTTCAAAGAGATCATCCCTGTTCCAGGCTTGGATATCAATTTTTCTCATGGGAACATGGCTCTAAGCAGCGATCGCCGCATGTAGTTTGGTTACTAGCCTACTTTACTGCCATCAAGTATTTATACCTAGAAGGATACGAATCGGTGCCCAAGTTTCCTGCAAATATTGTACGAAGCCTCCTACAAAATTGGGTGAATCCTTGGAAATGGTAACACCAGAAATATTGCTTTTTCAACAGGGACATACCTTTTATGAATTTGAAAACAAATGCACCTTTCAAAATTTTTCTTTAAATTACCACTTAAGATCAAAACACTAGTCAAAATCCATTTTATCATGAAAGTGTAGTCAATTGACGAGTGGTTTTTGGAAGCCATTAAAAAGTTCTACTGAAATCGGAGTCGGTGATCGCGATTTTAAGAGCGTTTTCTCAAATTTTTGGTCATAATAATCGTCACATCAGACAGGCTCTAAGAACTATGGTGGATACATTTTAGCATACATATGGGATACTGAATATTCCTTTGCCAGTGAGATGACGCACTGGTGAAAGTAAGAAGAATATCGCGCGGTAAGTCTTTCAAGTTAAAACGAGCCAAATTAGTTGATTCCACGACGTTACAGAAATCGGAAAACTCTTTTGCCTACATTTTGGCCATATCCTTAGAAGATAACATCAACTCGAGAATTGAAGCTCCTTGATTATTTGAAGCGTCGAGACTTAGACTTCGTTTGGACTCTTCAAAGTCTGTTGAAAATTTCGAAATTCATCGAAAAATCATGCTCAGTGATGAAGACCAATTCTAATTTCATAGTCTGGTAAGTGAGCAAAATTGAGCACTTCTGGATACTAGCAACCCACATGTGCTTCAAGGGAATCCACTGCAGCCACAAGAAAGGAGCATGTGGCATGGGTTTCCTGTCGGTGGTGTGATTGGACCTTATATTTTTGTCGATGAAAATTATCCCCAAGTTGCGGTCAATGGAGTTCGTTATCGTGCAATATTTGAAAACTTTTTTTTTGGCCAAAATTATATGAACTTGACTCGAGTACTAGGTCAAACTCTGGTGGGTGCCAGGGCACAAGGGCATAAGGCGCAACGAAATCAACGACCACCCCGCTAGAAAAGATTTCAGCGAAAGTTACATAGGTGCCGGAATTTTTGCGGAATCCCCAAATCGAAATTTCATTTTCTCTTAGACAAGTGGGAAAAATCGCTGAACTTGCACTTTGGAACAGCGTTCAAAGACTCTGGCAATCGAAAAGGATTCATACGGCCCCTGAACTCTATTAATGTCTTTAAATATAATAGAGTCGATATCAGAAGACTGATCAGCTACCTTTTATGATATTGTAGCCTGAGATATCATCTCCATAAAATCAACCTCTAGCCTGAAACCGGGTGTCGACTCTGTCCTGAGGACGAGGAAACTGCAGAGTACATAATATGTGGATGTGCTGCCCTCTGCCACCTTAGGAGCTTATCTGGTATGACTCCTGGGGGGATCAGCTCAGCCTCTACGAGAGACATCGTCTAGTCCAGTCTAAGCACTAGCCCTCTTAAAAAAAAAAAAATTAAGTTGTTCAATCAGGAGAACGGATTAAATGCTACGCAGCTGGACAAACGATGGATCTATTGAACGGAAAGTTCAGTAATCGTGTTAAAGAGATTCGTAAAATTGTCTCTAAAGGATTGATCGCAGCAAGTCCCCTCGTGGCGCTTATATGAAAAAGGTAGAATTTTTGACATAAAACTTAATATGTGTACTATATTTGAAATAAATTTTTGTCTGGCCTGAGTTCTATTTAAATACAAAATTATTAAGTCCTTACTGAAAACCCCCGTACTTACTGACAACCAAGCTCATTCCGTCGTTTTATAGAGTTCTTTCGATATCACGTGTCATAAGGCACATAGCCTGGACTATCTACGGGATGCTAAAGCTATTCAAAATGAAAAAAAAATCTCTTTCATTGTTGAATGCCCATTTTTAAGGCAGTTTTAGATTGTTTACCTTTCTAATAGTATAGATCAGTGAATGAAACCCCGCATGATAAAAAAGGCTTAGCATTTAGCTGTTATCCTAGTTTCATCGGTTACCCTGTTTTTAAGATCTTTTTCTATTTTGGTTTCCTGCCATTAGCTGGTCTCCAGCATTTGAGGACGACATATGACTTGCTCCCTCTAGGTGACCAGTTCAAGGCAACAATTTACAAAAGCTGAGATATGGCATACTCATCTGTTGACGATGACTTTAATGATCGAACTGGAGGCGGTCGGACTAATGCGAACAGATTATTTGATTACATTTAAACGCAACCTGCGAGGTGTGTTAAATAAATAACAGGAATTGTTATCCTCTGTACTTAGGGCAACAACTGAAGTCGCACGAAGTCATGTCCGAAGATTGGAGGCTCCAAATTGAATTTGACCTTAATTTCAACATCATATCCGTACACCTATGTTTTATCACCTTTAAGGAAACGTTCCAGCTTCAATTCTGCATCATTGTTGACAACTTTCATTCACCGAAGCGTTTTAAATTGCTTTGCGTTCCTGTTTTTTCTCAAAGCGACGTGGAAGGAATTCCACAGACGAATGGCATGAATGTATAATTGTTAACCTGAATTGTATAAAAATGCAGATTCGATGGGAGAGAGAAATTGAGTTTCCTAAACAGGTAAGTGGGTTGTCGAATTTGCTGGATTTCCTAAAAGCAGTTGTCGAGTTGCCGAAAATAGATTTGGAGTAGGCGGAAATGTGCTCGCATCTAGGGATATTAAAAATCAATCGAGAAATATTATTAAAGACCACATTAAGCTTCCTTTTGGTCCTGAAGTCCAATTTGTAGGCAATTTCGTTGCTATACTATAAAATTGGTGTCAACAAATTTTTGCGAGAATTATCTTCGTCCTGGCGGGTATATGATGTTGAGTTGAGGCCAAGTTAAAGAGGAGTCAAAAGGTATCCCTCTGAAAATAGTCAATACTGCAATGCCCACGTTTGATTCCAGGAAAGGTCGATGTGTTAACTGACTTGCGATACTCGCACATAACAAATGACTTGGACTAAGTGGTATTGAGCTGAAGATTTTTAGTTTAGGCCCAGGATATTCAGGGAATCCATTTTGATAATGTATTGTTCCGCCGATGATATGTAGTTCGTTAACATACAGTAGGAACAGAATGGGACCCAAGATAGAACCCTGCGGTATGCCTGCTTTTATAGACATTTTGTCACCTACAATCACAGTCTGCATATTGTCGGTGAGTAAAGAGAAAATCAGCCTTGCTGTTTGATACGAGACTTCCAAAGCAACGAATAGAGTAATTAATGGTATCGACGGCTTTTGAAAAGTCGAGCAGAGTAAGGATAGTTACCTCACTTTTATTAAGCTCTTCCTGATTTCATCGAAGTCAACCAATCATTCCGTTTCACAACTACTTTTGCATCGAAAGCCTGGCTGGTGACCAAGTTTTTAAGAGGCAGATGGTTTTGTATTTGAGCTGAGATGGCTTTTTCAAAAACGTTGGATAAATAGGGCTTTTTTGGGAACATGAATGATTTTAGTCTTTTTCCATTCAACGGCAAAAGAGCGGTTGTGAGAATGCTATTGATAGGTTTTATGCCACAGCGTAACAGGAGCGTTTTACGAACTTGGATTTAATTCCATCAAGTTAAAAGGCATTGATTTCACCGATAGTATAGCCGTTTGAAAGTCAGTGTCATGAAGTCTGGTCAAGTTTAGCAGTCCGGGGCAGAAGACGACAGGTGCTTCTTCTATACATGCAAACTGAGTTCAAAGGTTCATGGAGTTCGTATTGAACTTCTGGCTCGTATTTTTTTCAACACTGATACCACTCGACAACCTTAACTTTTTTTTTTTATTGCTAATAACAGGCTACATACTAATCCGAGGCAAAAATATAAAACTCTTCAGGCATGTTTAACAAAATAACAGCGACTTTGATCAAAGATGCTAAATAATCTGTGAAATTACAAATTCCCTGTTACTTTTTGAACATAGCTTGTATATGTACATGTAACAAGGGGTCTCATTTAACTTCAATAGAAATCGATTCGCGTAGTCTTTGTCATGCATAAAGTCCAAAAAGGAAAGTCTAAAAGTGTTTAATCGCGCGATTTCGGCGGCCAATAAAGTCTTTTCTTCGAGAAATCAAACGTCCAAGAACCCTGTCACTCAGTAGAACCATGGTTTCGCCACTTAAATGACATGTGGCACTGTCCTCCTGAAAATAAGCGTACTCCATATCCAGGTAAAAAAAGTCGGTCAATGTCTTTCAATAACTGAAACGATGGCGCCAGCAATATTTTTGAAAAAAAATTATGGGAAACCAATATCGTTACACAGCTGGAAGGGTTGTTTCACTGTGTCTCGTCGGATCATCAGGTGCGACAGTTTTGACTGTTTACCCACCCGGACAGAAGGAAAAGAGCGTTATTCCTCAGAATAATTTTGTGTAAAAAATCATGATTTTGTTCACTTGTGTTTGCGGATAAGCAACATTTCTTTCATCGTCTCCATGGACTGATCTTGGTTCTCAGTCAAAATTTCAGTTACGGCGGCAGTATTTTCTGTTAACCTTAACAAGTTGGAATCCTTTCCGAAACATTTAAATTTATCGATAAGATTCACTATAGCTCTGCGAGAAGGCCCTCAATCCTGCCCTAAAGCAGTACAAACTTTTTGAGCTCTTTCGCCGATATGGTCACCGTTCTTGCAGTGAATTTTCACTATTTCAGCACGCTGTGTGGTGTTTGCTTATTCACATTGTATGCTCTCCTAGTTGCATCTCTAAACTCGCCGTAATGATAGTTGAGTGTAGACCATTCAACAATTGCTTAAAATTTTTAAATGACACCTCTTGTTGGATAGCCGTTTATATCGATTGATGCCGCTTGATCCATCAATGATAGCGTAGTCTGGTGTAAAAATAGAATAAAGACGATAAGTAGTAGATTAGTGATGAATCACGAGAGAGGCACAACACCTCCTTCTCATTCCTTCCACCGGCTATCGTTCTCCTTATTCTCTAGATAAAAAAAATTTTAATAGGCAGCACTGACAAAATCTACTTTCCTTCCGACGCCTACTCCGGAATACTTTCTTGCTAGTCCCACGGTACACGTTCTAGTCCCATGTATGCTCTCTGATGCCGTAGGAAAGATGCGAATTCATCCATACTCGCTTCCCTTTACAAAAAAAAAAAAAAATTTAAAACCCTCCTGCACGCTGCGAAAACGACCACTTGAAGAATTTGAATGGAAATTACAATTTATTTCCACTCGAGTTGTTGTGATGCAATTTCGTACGTTCCCGACATCATTGTATCCTTCTACCACCTTTCCCGTGTACAAAAACGCATCTTGGGCATCTCATTCAACACATGCACGTCTGACAGTAGGATCCACTGAAATTGAATTCAGTTGAAATGAAAATTTCCAAGACCATCCGAACCGTTTCCAGTTCCTACCCTCGCCAATTGTGATATTAAATAATCAAATTCAAACGTATGTATTGCGGGTGTGAGAGATGCACTGGCAACCGAGCGTTCCTCCCACCAGCATCGTTGCCGACTTTGGTATATACGAGTATATCCGATGTTGCGTGAATCACGCGTGGGGGCTAAGTGAATTGAAATTGTGTGCGTGCCATTCGATATTGCGCTGTTGAATTCTATTCAAATACCGGTGGGTGGACGGGCGATGAAAAATATACGAGTATAGCCAAAAAAAAAAAGGAGCAGAGAGTAGGTCGGTTACCAAGGGCCGCAGGATACAAAACTTTAAATTGGCGGTTTTGTCAGGGAACTGCTTCACGTGCTGGTCGGGGGGGTTGTTCTATTCCACTCGCGTTTCGAGTGCACTTCAATGAAATTCACTCAAAATTGTTCAGGATCCTCGGGTGTATATACATACATATATATGAATGTGCGAGGAAATTGCATGTGGAATGCTATCGACTTGAATTTCCACGCCAATCATTTAATGGTGGAGTGTTTGGTTGTTTTTTTCCTTTCAATTTTTTCCATGTTGCAGGATGTTATTTAGGGTTTTGTACTCGCTGACATGGATACCCAATAACCTGAATGTTTGTTTTGATCGACGTGGAGCAGTTAGAGAGGGTGGGGTAAAGGGGGGCAACTTGATGTTATAGATTTACTTGAATGGCTTTTGAAGGATCCGATGTGGGTTATTTCAAGTGGGATTTTCACACTGCAGTTAATCAATCAGTTTGCAAAATGTTGCAAAAGGTGATCACTAGCAACAATTTTAGATACTTGTTACATGTTAATTATCGAAAATATTGCTTGTTGCTAGCTACAACATTTGATTATATTTCTGGCAACATACGAGGTTTGTTCAAGAAGTAAGGTGACATTTTTTTGTTTTTTTTAATCCTTGAAGCACTTTTGATAAGCTCTTTTAACTATGGCCTTGAGCTCTTCCAACAATGAAGTCCTTATTTCGTCAATCGTGGCAGATTTCCAACCTCTTGAGAACCTTTTCGCAGGGGTGCCAGTCTGAGGCATGAATACGGCATTGTTTTTGACCAAAAAAAAAGGTGGCGCCCCACAAATCCGGACGTATTTTCTTCTCATCGTCTCACGCAAACGCCACATAACTTCAAAATAATATTCCTAATTGACCGAGCGACTTTTCGGTAAGAAGTCATGATGAACCAGGCCCTTATAATCGAAGGAAACATTGAACAAAACTTTTACATTTGGATTATTCCATTGAAATGATTGCGCTCATCATTCCCGTCATTCAACAGCTCCAGAGCGATGCATATGCGACGGTTCTTTTGGTCAAAATTTAGCGAACCTTGTTGATGCACGTTTCACGCCCAAAATATCTGAAAAAAAGGCATTAGCCAACCGATATGCCTTCTGTGACGATGCTTGAACTATTGAACATTTTTTTTTTGTTTAGAGCAGACTGACCAAATGGCAGAGTCAATATTTCAGTACGTTGGAGTACTTAATTTTATTTTTCACACAAAATTTAATACAGAGCACACCAAATTCGTTAATATCAACGTATGTTAGGGGACATGTGTAACATCATAATAAAAAAAAAGGTTCGAAGATCGAATGGATTAGCTCGCGAAATTCAAAAGTCACCTTATTTCTTGAACATACCACAAATTAGATATATACGAGTCCCGCGTTCCAAAAACTCCACATCTTGTGAGGTGATCCAATTCATGGCTTCTTGAAATATCCGAAGTACTGCTTAGTCAGACTATTTCTCGTGCAAACAAGTGATGGTAGGAGAGACGATATCTTACAGGGCATCACGACAGTGTTTAACGCCAACATGAACAGTATGTGGCCGAGTACTTTGTCGTGCCTTTTCTCGCACTGTGGCCGTTTTTCCCTTAATGCTCGGTTAGTTGTATTCGGTAGTGAACTTGTCCGCGGTTTCAACAACTCATAATAAACCACGTCGAGCTGGTCACACCAAATTAGAAGGATATCTTTACATATGGCAGTCCCAGTCTGTTACAGGTCACGGACGTAATATACGACGTTTTTTTTAGGAAACAAACGGAACAAATTCTGGACAAATTTCCTTCGTAATGAATCCCCAAATGACTTCTCTGACTATTTCGGTACTTACCTGCATTTTGTAGGGCTTTACAACTCTTTCTATCAACACTACTTAGTCGAGATGCAAACCAACCTTATAAATGATCCCAAGTCTTTCTTTCAGTTTGTTAACTAAAAATGAAAGTCTGATGGCCACCCAAACTTTCTCTTCTTCAATGACGAAACTTCCAATGATCCTCATAACATCACCAACCTTTTTGCCACCTTTTTGAACCAATCTTTCATCCATAATTCCCTTGCACCCGATCCAACTAATTTTAACTATTTACCAAATTTCTCCTTTGGACCATTTCTCCCTCGTAGTATCGACCCCGATATCATCGAAAAAAGATTAAAGCAACTTATTGATGAATTCACCCCGGGTACCGACGGCCTCTCTGGTATATTTTTAAAAAGATGTTCCGCCTCCCTTCCTCTACCCCTCTCAAAAATCGTCAGCCTATCCCTTTCCCAAGGTGAATTTCCGCGGATATGGAAAACCTATTTTATAACACCTATACACAAAAAGGGTCCCAAGAATGACATCAACAACTACCGTCCGATTGGCAAACTGTCTTCAAAAGTATTTTGTATGATAATTTAAGATTTCAATGCAAGTCTTTAATCCCCCCAAACTACACGGCTACCTTAAATTTAGGTCTACAACCACAAACCTTATTGAATTCGTATCCTTCACCTTTTCAGCCTTAGAAAATTGTAAGGAAGTGGATGCAATTTCAACTGACTTCAGTAAGGCCTTCTATAAAATTTCACACAGATTAATACTCTTCAAATTGTCTGCCCTTGGCTTTGAACCCATCTCATTAAAGTGGATATCCTCTTATCTGGAAAATAAATCGCTACTACAGCGTTCGTTTTAGATCTGACCTCTCTATCTCTTTCCTTGCTTCCTCCGGTGTCCCCCAAGGCAGTCATTTAGGTCCACTTCTTTCTATCCTTACCATTAACGATATTCAATTGGATATCAAACATTCCCACATCTCTCCATACGCCGACGACACTAAGATCTTCAAGATCATTTCCTCCGCACAAGACTCTTCCCTTATTCAATCGGACCTCAACAGATTTCCCACCTGGTCCTCCAAGAACTGCCTCGACCTTAACATTTCCAAGTGTCGATATATTACTTTCTCCCACAAACGTAACAAACCTCCTGCCTGCCTCTACTTTCTCCATAATCAACCCCTTTCTACCCTTCAGGTGATCCGTGATTTTGGTGTTCTATGCGACCAAGAACTCAATTTACTTGCACATATCAGCGATATAATTCTTAAGGCCAATTCTGCACTCGGCTTCGTGAAACGATGGTCTAAAGAGTTTTCCAATCCCTACGTCAATCGGTCTCTCTACATAGCCTTTGTTCGCCCTATTCTCGAATACGCCTCTCAAGTGTGGTCTCCTGACTATCATTCACACATTTCCAGAATACAATGTCATTTTCTCCGTTTTGCTCTTCTTGGCTTACCCTGGGACAATCCTCTGATCCTACCTCCCTATCAAGACCGCCGGTCTGGAAGAACAAAGAAAGATATCCGACATCCTTTTCATCCATCGACTCCTCTCAGGTACCATCGACTGCGCGACCCTTTATGATTCTTTTTAAACACTAACCCTCGTAATACACGAAATCCACGTCTCTTCTACGTAGCCACCTCTCGTACCTCCTATGGCTCCAATGAACCTATCTCCCGTATTCTGCGGAGTGTTAATGCGAAAAACTGTTTCGACTTTAACATCAGCACTCCTTGTTAAAACTCCGTCTCAATCGCCCTCTTTCTTAGTTTCCTAGATTGTAAGTTAAATTGAGTATGCAGCTTGAAGTAAGCGCAATAAAATAGGGGTATAGCCTCCATCAAAAATCAAAAATGTTGGTGTTCGTCACACAACCTGGACGGGGTGCAGATGGTTTGTGTCGAAAATGTTCGTTCTTTCCGGGGGTGGCTGTCCTAGATAGGATTCAAGAAATTCGACTGAATTTGTCACGTTGGTTGTAGTTCACAGTAACTTTATTTGTTTCCATGTCATTAAGCTGGAAATGCATACACAGAGTATAAATTTTGAAGTGATCTTGTGTTATGCCTTCTCCAGCTTTTTGTGATCTTCTCTCATTCACATTGCCTTTTTCGTATAGAAATTGTTCTTGGCGAATTCTTGGTTCGGATTCACTGCAGTCCAACACTATGTTATTAGTGTTGCTGTAAGTCCAATGAAGCAGAAGTCTCTAGGAGTATGTATGTATATGAAGTCAGCAATTCTGAATACCTGCCTAATTTTGGAAAAAAGTCTTGAACTTGCCAGTATGAATTCCGTATTGGAAAAAGTATTTCCACGAATCGATCAAATTTTCGGCTTCTCCGAAGGTCAGCTAGGACGTCCCATTTCAATTTTTCTAAGAAGGCTTTAACTAGTTAAGCAACATGTGGCAGAGCGTTGCTCTGTTTCGAAAACACTATGTCGTGTCTTCGATCGTACTGAGACTCTTCTTTTTTGGGCTCATCTTGAAAATGTAATGATGGAGAGTTGTTGCCAGATGAGCTTCTGATCAACAACAACAGGTACTGCTAGCGCCATCTGCAGACTACTTGTACACCCGATACATGAACAGTTTTGCCGAACAGTAGGAAGACATAAGGCCGGCTTTAGTGAATATGATGGTCAACTAAGTAGTGCAGAACAAAACTCTTCTTGGAATGTTTCCTGATTTTTAAAGGCTCCACGGCTCCACGTTATGGACAAGATCTGGTTAAACTGCTAATGGCGACGCGCATTATTTCGAAACGGCAAAGACTTCTGAACTAGAGTAATCTTAAATAAGTTATCTATATAAGGAATTGGTTTGAAAAACTATACATAGGTGAGACACGATCGCATGGGATGTGGGCAAGATCGGACAATATTTCGGAAACTGTGATTCAACACTGATCAACCGGCGTTGAATTCCACCTCGTAAGCATATTGCCTTAATTGCTTATCAAAAAAATTAGTAGAGATTTGGATCTAAAGTCCTTTAGACTAAACGGCCTGTCGACAAAAAACTTTTTTATGATATTACTCAGACAATCCATAAATATTTCAAACATTTCCGCCCAGTATTGATCAAGCTATTCGTCAAATTGGGCAGTCGAGGCGGCCATTTGAATGAAATTATATTTCCCGCATAACAAGAGGCCCAAGTTTTTCAACAAAGTACCAAACTTTAAAAATCATATGTGTTCAAAAAATAATTTTATAATTCTGAGTTCAGTGGGAGAATCGAAAATGTTCCTTATTTTGGTAACACATCTGGTATGCTAATTGGGCGTATTGATAACAAAACTCCAGCTCGTTAAGCCTAGGGTGATTATAAGTTTAAAAATGCTGACTTAGCCCTAAGCATGTCCCTTCCAGGCTATAATCTCACACCTGTTATAAACGCAGTGTGAAAACTGACTCAAGCATAAACAACAGTAAAAACGCAGTCCAGGAAAGTTCCACAACATTTTTACGACCATTTCCCAAAAGGACTCTTTTCCCTTCGTCATACACCCTAAAAACCCAAAAGAAAAAGACGAAAAACCTCGGGGCTCGAGCGAAAGATCCGCCTTACTCCCGCGGCAACAAAAGGCTATCCTCGTCCTAGGCGTCGCACCGACATTGAAGGAAATAAAAAAAACTTTTATTTGTCGATTTTTCTTTCCTGCCCTTCAATTTTCATCATCAAATGGAGACCACAATAAATCCCCAAACAATGACGGTGCGAATGCGGAGTCCAGAACCCTCGTCACCATAGGAACATCGACGAAAGAAGGATATAGACAAAGCAGAACAAAAAAAAGTCCCTTTTGTCACTCTACTCCTTCCCTGGCTTACTGCTCCGACCTGAATCCCCAAATGTGAATAAAAAAAAGAAGAGAAAATTGTAGCGTCTGGCATCCAGCTGTTTCCATTTTACATAAATCTTTTGTACGAGTCCTTGACCACTTGCGAAGGACATCAGAAATAGATTTGCGACGCCAACGACTCTAGCAGTGGAACACATACAATTACTACAATCGTACATACATACATAGCTGGATCGGAAGTTGGGCGACAAGTATAATTTGAAAAGTTATATTCGTCCTCGTGTACGGGAATGTGTAAAGGGGATTCCCCTCGTGACCCCATGCAAATACAACGTGGGAAGTAGAGTGTAAGGTCACCAGTCGTCGGGAAATTGGAGATCAATAATTAAGGTAAGCCAGTTGGGATTTGTGTTGTTCTTACCCCTTGTTCTGTGTGTTGCTTTTTGTCCTTCGGAGACAGTGGCAATTTGGCGGGTTCGCTTGGATGGATCTAGGTTAAAAGCTCTATTATCTGCGTGCTGATATTTTAAGACATACTAAAGTCGGCGGACACTTGAGAGTTGAACTACACCTTGTCGCGGAGTGATATCCAAGCCACTTTCTTTCCCTTTTCCTCTTACCCATTGGCCTGAACTAATGGCCCAGAATAAAATAAAACGCTTGGTCGTATAAAAATGGATCCACTTTTAAAAACTCCCCAAAAACCTTTTTACAGACCCATTAACACCTAGCTTATTAGCGAAATGGGCCTTGGTTAAGACCCAAGTTAATCTCAAACCATGGCGCCAACTAGGTAAGTAAGGGTCGTTATTTAAGTCAGAGGTACTTATCGGTGCCGTTTCATATGCAAACAGAGGCAGTGAAGCAACATTTCCATAAACATAGCATGTTCTAATAAATACTGGCAAAAGCTTATGAGTCTCAATAGGCAAAAAACGGCAAAAATGATTTCAATTAAAGTATTCAATCCAAGGACCATAGTTTCCATAAAGCCAATAAAAAAATAAATTTACAAAAATAATTGATCGAAGGTTACTGCTGAAGTCTTGTAAAATTCTGACCCAATAAAGGGGAATTATCGATTGCAATGCGCTACACTTGAATTGTATTTTTTATGAATGAAGTAGCCGCGGGTAATGAAAACTCTCTTGTTTCCCCATCAGTTATTACAACTTCGAGTACTTTTAATTAATTGAAGCATTAAGCCTTAAAGGTCAAAGGGTGATGGTATAAGCGGGAATCATATTTTTAATGCAAAGTTATTAATGACCTGTAATTAATTGCATATAAAGTTGGGCGAGGCAGGATGGAGATAAGGACGACTGCGTGGGGGTTTAAGGGAACTTCAAGGACGATTCGGGAAAAGATGTGTATTGCGTGGTGTGTGAAATCGTTGTCAATAATCAACTTGGCGAATTCGGTCGTGGATAGATTAAAATAATATTTAAGGTGGAAAATTGTACTGAATGTTAAAGGTTGAGAAAATATTTTGGATTCTGGCTTTTATTTCGAAGTTCAACTAGTCGTTTTAGGCTAGATAGTTATAGTAGTCTGGGCATACATTTTTTGGGTTGCTATTTATATTTTTCGATACGTACCAAGTAAGACGCTAATGAAGAAATATTAAGGGTAGTTAGATTTGAGAAGCTGGCAGCCACATCTAAAATAGCGGGTCGCGAAAAAAATCCCTAAAATACGGCTATACTCTAATCCATCTATCAAAAGAAAAAAACAAAGGACACCAAAAAGTCAAATTTTAAACAGCTGATACCCAAAGAATCTTCATAGGACACACTGCTTGAAAACCGAAAAAGAAGGTTAAAAGAAGGCTAAGACCTTAAAGGTCGTTGTTATTGGCCGGTCTTGAAAACTACTCGTACACTCGATATTTGGTTAGTCGTTGATGCAAAGATATTCAGTGTCGTGTTTTCAGATGGCGGTGACAACGAGCAGGCAAACTTCGTCAGAGCAGGCTGTTTGAAAAGTATCACAGTCCGGAAGCCTCTGGGCTTAATAAAACGTAAAAGCTGTAAAATTGGAGATTCTCCTCATCCATAAATAGGAACGGGTTTTACAGGGATCTTTTAATTCCCATAGATTATACATCTTTGGAAAATACAATTGACTTGGTAAATGGTTTAGCTTGGGAAGTCTGAAGTCAAAGATGCCCAATGAAAGCTATAAGCTATATAAACTGATTGTTCATTTTAAACAACAATCAATAAACTATGAAGGGACTCACAATATCTTGTTTGGTTTCTTTTCCTCAATAATGCAGCCTAAACCGTGCACCCCATCAATTTCAAGAAGCCCATTAGACCATTGCTATTTAAATACATACATCAAATTTTTATAAGAGGTTTTTAATCCGTTAAACAGTGGAAAAACGCTGGATTAAACATAAATTACATATGTTATGGACTCTGGAGGTTTCAACATGTTAAGATATGTAAATCGCTGATAGTATCAAGCCACATGCAACCTCTTCCAAAACTCCGTATTTATTGGTATACTAAATAACCGGTTTTACTATCATTGTTTAAATCATATTTCAAACATGTTTACCAATATAATAAATGAAAAATCGAGTGATCAGACTGGAGTTAGAATTAATTAACAGCGTTTTTATATAAAAAAACTGTTTATTAAGGTAAGCCAGTCGTAGAGCACACCCCCTGATCCCATCAAATACAGGCCATGAATCTGGATATATTTTTTGTTTATTTATATACGCTCTTATTGTGGTGTCTGGACGGGGTGCAGATGGCTTGTGTCGAATATGTTCGTTCGCTACTCTCCGAGGGTGGTTGTCCTGGATAGGATTCGAGTGATTCGACTGAATTTGCCGCGTTGGTTGTAGTTCACAGTAAATTTATTTGTTTCCATGTTATTAAGGTGTTATATTGGAAATTCGCACACAGTGTATGAATTTTGAAGTGATCTTATACTGCGAGTGTTCTGCCTTCATTAGCATTTTTTATCATCTCTCATTTACGAATGATGTTGTTGCACAGTTTTTCCATATAGGAATTGTTCTTGACTATGGACAAACTTGAGATACTTGAGCTTCCACTCGACAGCCGGTGATGATTACCATTGCACCACGACCATCTCCATGGATATTTGGTTTCGCCGTTGATGTTAATGGTTGGGTTTTTCCTCGCGAATGTCAATTTGATGCATAAATGTCTTCCCATTCTACCTGTAAGGCATTTGATCACATGTGACAGACTGCCTTTCGACGTCCTCTGAGGTCAATTTGTATGAAGCACAGTTTTCTTGCTTTTGGGTCATCCGCATGGCTTCAAAGGGTTTTCTGACCATTAACCGGTCATAGATACATACAATTTTGAACTGAAGCTTTTGCGCTTTTTTGCTTGCTTTTGCAACTTTTGCGGTTATCTAAGTCGTTCATCGTTTTCCAACTACCGAATCAGCGCTTTTAAAAGGTGCAAGCCACTTCTAATACGTTTGCTCAGCTAGAACTTGGTCATCATGAGCTTCCACTAAAATACCATAACTACCGGTAGCATTTAACTTCATTTATAAGTGAAGTTGAACAACCCGTAATTTTCCGCATATTCGAAATAGTACCTTCCAACAAAATTTCGGGCCCTAACATTCATTTTTTTAAGGTATGCGAGTCGAGATCTAGGGATGGCTCAGGCTCACACTTTATACGTTTTTAAATGAGGCAAACAGCTATATGAAGGTACCCAATATAATTTAAATAACCAATACACTGATTTATTTTCCCAACGAGGAGTTTGTAATTGGAAGGTTGTTCAGACCGTCAACGCATCGACAGATTAAAATACCTGAATTTATATTAGCTAGCATGCGATTATTATATATATAATTTTAATCGTCATCAAAATTCATTAAAGCAGAAACTAGGAATGTATAAAAATCTAAAGCGTCGATTCTAAGACGAAAATGCCTACTAGGTGGCATGGAAACTAAAAACGAAGCAAGACAAGTGGCAGTATGGTCAAAAATAAAATGTGCTATAAAGGAAACAGCGGTAAACAAAGTAGGCTATTTATAAAGCTCCCAAAGGAAAGCCTTGGTTCGATGGAGAATGCGAGGAAAACAAAAAGGCGCGTAATGTTTTAAGATTTCAAACCCTGGAAAATATTGAACCGGCGTACAAGATATCAGACCCTACCAAAGGAAGTCGAGACGGTTGACTTTGGGGTAAAATACAACAATAGTAGAGGCAACATTTGACTAAAATTCAAGAAGGATGTATGGCGAAAAACACAAGAAAAATGGGTACGCGAAAAGGATACGATACCAGATCATTATACACACTACGAGCTCGTTTCGGACAACGAAAGAGTTCCAGCTCATTGGATGAGATATTTTGATGAACTGCTCAAAGTACATTTAGAGCAAGCAGCAATGGAACACGACGTTATCCTCACATCCCGAAATTCAGGAATCGACCTAATATCATCAGAAGTAGTGAAACATGCTAGAAATGAGTTAACAGAGAAGATACAAAAACCAAAAAACAATGACACACTTAACAATGAAACCGAACATCATGAACAACGCATCATTACGAAGTAATATCACTGTTACCAAATTTGTATGAGATGGGTGCCTTTACTACACTGAAAATATGCGCCTAAGAAATAACCGAAGAATACCAATGTAGCTCGGATTTAAATATAAAACAGCTTTTAGAAAAGAAATATTGTAGAAACTCTTCTTAGATTTTACGAGTATAAAGGGCTAATGACTCTATAAGCCGATCCAAAATGTATTATATCCTTGTCCCCTGTTAGGAATCTCGAAAAGTTGGTGAAAATGACACAAGAGTGCTTGAAGGGAAATAACGACTTATTTGAAATATTGGAAATATATGAATATGTCCACCTCTAGCTTACTCTGAATCTTCTGGGATATAATGAAGGATTAGTTAAGAGAAACGCAGAAATGGCAGGAAAGGTTTAGAAGTACAAACAGAAAGCCAAATAAATGGTCACTAGCTGATATGAATCAATCCAAGCCTCTCATCTGACTAAACGCTTTAAGAAAGTGGAAGAGTTCAGATGTCTGGGAATCCTATAGTCTAGCAAAAACGGCATAGTGACCTTTATTCAACATTATTCAGCTAGTTAAGCAACTGCTCTGTTAGATATGATTTCAAAAAAATTGACCATCGTCATCAAATGCGTAGATACATTTATAGTTTTGAACATGTTTTAAAGATAAAGCGTATTGGCATACTTTACTAAATATTTACCCATAAAAAGAAGATATCAAAAATTTTACTCGAAATTAGTGATGAAAGATAATATCAAATAATGACTCTTTGGAAACCCCTTTAAGCAAATATTTGTATTCTGTTACTAATTTTATGATATGAATTATAGACTAAAGTAAACATATCGCCACTTCTCATAATAATGTTGAGTTTTTTAAGTTGTTTAAATTGACACTGTTTATTGGATGATCCTGTACGGACAGGCAAACCTTTCTTCCTTGTTTCATACTCTTTCAACCACCTTGAATGGCTTGCTATTTGCTTCATAGCAGCTCTACGCATTTTCCATCCCGATACCTAGCATCCCGTACCGCAAAATCTTGCTCTGGACTAATTCGTAGCTGTCGATTTTTTGTACCTACTCCCTTACGAGCTAGGGCAGCTAAGTTACCATGACGGAATCACCCAAGATCTGACTTAATAGGTTAGATCTGAATCAAATCCTGTCGTGAACGTAGCTGTGGAAGCCGAGAAATGCGATAGACCATAAGCAGTACGGGGCGTATGCGCAACATTTTCAAAATTTTAGTACCCACCGGCTTACGGGCTCGGGCATCTAGGTTACCATGAGGGAACCACCCGTGATCTGAATTAGCGTCAACTGCTTGCATCAAAATCCAGTAGTGAAAGTAGCTGTGGAAGCCGAGAAATACGGTAGACCATAAGCACTACAGGGCGTATACGCAACATTTTCAAATTTTTTGTACCTACTACCTTACGGGCTCGGAAAGCTAAGTTACCATGAACGAACCACCCAAGATCTGACTTAATAGGTTAGATCTGAATTCGTGTCAACTGCTTGCATCAAAATCCTGTTGTGAACGTAACTGTGGAAGCCGAGAAATGTGATAGACCATAAGCACTACGGGGCGTATACGCAACATTTTCAAAATATTAGTACCTACTCTTTTACGGGCTCGGGCAGCTAAGTTACCATGAAGGAACCACCCAAGATCTGACTTAATAGGTCAAATCTGAATTAACATAAATACGATAGACCAAAAGCACGATAGTATACGATACGTAACTTTTTCAATTTTTTTGCACCAACTCCCTTACGGGCTTTTACAGCTCGGGCTGTTTGCCAGTTTTTATTTGGTTTTACTTGTTTATTTTTTCTTAGAGTTACGACTAGTTAGATTTCATCTTGCAATAGAATTTCGACTTAGTGTTATTTCTATTACTTACTAGGCCTCAATATGACTAAGCTTTTTTATTACTTAGCTTTTATATGAGTTTACCTGCCAAGGCTTTGAATTTCAAGTGTGGGTTCGTTTTATCTTAAGTGTGTATGTCAGTGCGTAAGTTTATGCCCATGAACCCATCCAGCTTTAGCCCTTAAAAATATAAAATCCGTCCCCTATTTCACATGCTCTTCTGTCGCGTATTTTTAGAATATTCACCAACTTTTACTTGATATTAGCGCTTTTTGGGAATGGTCTTAAAGACTTTTTTTGTTACTATAAAAATAGGATACCTTCTCTTCCTTAAATTATTTTTGTCTTTCTTTCCTCATTTGTACTGAACTCTTTTCCTAACTCCAGTTCAAGGTTCAAGGTGTGAAGAAGAATACCATCTGGTTGCTTTACCTATACTTCAGTTAGATTTAGAAATATATATTATAATTCATTGACAAGTAGTCTGTTGTGCTTGTTTCGCCACCTCAGTGTCACAAGTTGTTATTAACCAAAGTGCACTACATCATCCCCTTACGTAAGAAATCACTCTCAAGTCGTCTTTTCAAGCTCCATTCCTAAGGCCATCACACCCACCACATGCGTTCCACGAACTCTATCCCAACCACGCTGGTGCTATAAAAATAAATTATACTATTCACCACCTTCGCTGATGTTTAACACTTCGTCACTTACGGCCTTGACCACCCGTCACACCTCTTCAGATAGGTTTAGCGGACGAAATAAAAGAAAAATCTCAATTATAGTGAGGGTGAAATGCAATGGGATTGGCTCATGTGCATTGCGCGGCACCTCATCGCCGCCAAGTATATGCACAGTTTTACCGAACTAGGTCATAGGAAACTCAACCATAACACTTCAGATTAAGTTATATGCCCTCAACTCACCTAGAGGACATCCTGCTCCTATCCAACTGTCCCCTATTCGTCGTCTCTTTGTTGCGCGGGGATATCTTTTTAATTTTAACTTTCACGCTGTTGTTTCGTAGCCCATCATCAACTTGCAGGAGCCAAACGGGAGCAGGAAAGAAAGGAAGATATTATGATGGGGAAAAAAGTGTTATAAGATTTTAGTGTTAATTTTTATTACGGTCGACAAGGAAGTGGATTCCCTTCATGCGGAAGTACGCCATTTCCCTAGCTGCGATGCGCTTCGCTCCCAAGTCCCTTTCCTCGCCGCCGCTTAATGGGATTTTTAATGTCTCGCACAATAATTAAAAATGAAATACACACTCACACTCTAATACAGTGAATGGGTAGGATACTATGTGCCGAGTGGATTACTTTTTTTGTACTCTTATCCAGCGTTTCCACCGCCAAGAAGTCCGCAACGATTATAGGAAATTATAGCACGAGAAGATATCCCACTTGTGATATCCGTGCTGACAGGATAAAGGGAGAAGTTCCACGAAATAGAAACACGGGAGCAACACGGCTAAGGAGGCGAAACCCTCCATGCTATTTAGATAGGAATCAAGTTGGAAAGTTTCACACGTAAATAACGGTACACGTGCTAGGACAACGAAACTGCAGTTGAAGAGACGCCTCCCGCCCCAGAAAACTCAAGGAGAACTAGGACCAAACACGAAACAAAAAAACAGAGCGAAGAGGATGATTAAATTTTTGGCACATAGAGGAGATAATAGAGTTAGGAGAGTTAGTGGAGGCTAGGACGAATGCACGAGAGGTAGAGCGGTAGCGATTAGAGGATTTATCTGGGTCTCGCAACGGAACGGGCTTTAATTGATTTTAACACCTGAGGAAATTCTAACGATGTTTTTAGGTTATTTTCTTTTTTTTCGTGTTTTTTTGCTATTTGCAACTTTGAAATTAGGTCAACGAGGTACTCTGCGAGATGCAATGCAATTTAAATGAATTTAGAAGGAGGTCTTCCGTTTTATAGACAGGTACAATCGGGATATTCTTGCTCTGCCGAAGAATTCCATGAACCGCTAATGAAAACTTTTATAAACCTCAACCAAGGAACTACTTTTCCTAGAATTACTTGTGTTTTTAGATGAATTTTGGTTTTTATGAGCTACCGCATCTGGTAAACCACCTGTAGCCTTATGGATTTCCGAAGATCTTAGGAATTTTAAACTTTTACTCTGCTCTCCAGGATAAAGCGGGAACGAAAATTGTTCTTTCAGCTGCATTTCAATTTCTAGGAAATCCTATCTATAATAACCTTAGCGATGGAAGCTAGTCCGTAACAGGAAAAGTCCGAAGATAAGTCGGGAATGGTAGGCCTTGATTTGAACATTTATTAACTCTAATGATAGCTTGAAATCCTTGGAATTTTTCGTACATTTTCTTATAAGTCTTATGGGTCATTGGCATTTACCAAGGTTTTCGCCCCATCAGCCTGTGTCCTTACGCTGACAATCCCTTCTGATAGATGACATGGCTAAACTTAATTAGCCAAATCTACTCCGTGTGGATCGTGTTGTCAGATTCTGGACAACAACATCACCTGAGTCAGGGTCTACATCAAATCAATCAAAGTGAATACGCCGGTCTATTGCATTTGCTTTTATTAGAAAAGTCTATGAAGCTTAGTTTAACTTCAAGAATTGAAGGCTTATCTTCCATATGGTGCTTTATGGCTGTTAAAATTGTAGAGATTTTTGAATAAGCGTTTGATTGCATTGCTCTGTAAAAGTTGAGGTCATATGGAGCCTCAGACGTTTTTTGTTTTTTTGTTGGAGGCTTTTGTTATCTGTTGGAGCACTCAGACGCAAATACTTTTATATTGTACCGCCAGACAGGCACCAGGATGCCACCTTGGGGAAAGCCCCTGTTTACGCCAGATTGTTCGACATATTGTTCGAGACCGGCATCAGCGATCAATGACCTGTGCAAAAGCATTGCTTTGATCCCCAAAACCACTGCTTCATCTACGCCATGCTGTCTAGCAGCGTTACATATGCTGTTGAAAGTTGCGTTATCAAAAGCTCCCTCAATGTCGAGCTCCGGAGGTACTCATCCCTTTTGAGTAGGCATTCAATTATCCCAATTAAATTTTGAAGCGCAGTCTCACAGGATTTTCCGCGCTGATTCGAAGGTAGAAGGTAGCTTTACGCATGTGTAATTCTGCTCGTCTCTCCATGATTTTCAGCAAGAGTTTAAAACTCTTGTAGAGTGAAATATTGTCTGTCCCTATTTTAGGAATAAAGACCACTTGAACCGCACGCCAAGGAATAGGTATGTAGGCAAGTGTCAGCCTAGCAGGGAAAATTCTTTTGAAAATAGGAAGCATCTAGCGACTTGCCGACAGTCGTTACCACGCGTGATGCAATACTTGTATACCAGCTACATCGAGTTGTTTTCATTGTTTCAATCGCAGTTACTATTGAAGGGAGCAACGAGCCGATGACAGTCTGATTTCCCGGGAAATGGGTCGGAAGCTGTGAACTAAGAGTTTTCGATTAAGACTCAGTAAAGGTACCATCAAATTTTTTGACTACATCCAGCTTTGTCGATTTTCCTCTATTGAGGACTTTAACCAACTTGTTGGTCGCGTTCAAGGTTTTGATCTCTTCGCAGAAGGTTTTATGAGAGTCATTGTTCGATTTACGAATAAGTTTCTTATGTCCTTTCTACTTCGATCGATACTTATTACAATCCTCTTCTGAATTCCAGTCTTATATGGAATCAAGCCCATTGAGTGTGTTCAAAAACTAACAGAAATTGTGCAATTCTTTAAAATAAGGCGTGAAGACGTTGGATAAGCGATCTTGACACACTAGAGTGAACCAAATTTTTATGAGCGATCGTCGAGTCGCGATCAAAAAAGATGTTGGCCTCACGCCATGAAATTCTCTAAGTAAACCCTGTGTGTACAAAATTTGTTTTAAACCTCTCGATTTTCGGTTCGAAATCAAGGGCGAATAGAATAAGATCAAGAGTCGCAAAATGAACTACTGAATTTGTTTACGGAAATGAATTCGAAATAAAGATTGAATGGATGTATTCGGGGGCATTCTATAAGAGGGAGGAACCCTATAACTCAGCCCATTATGGGTGGAAAAGGCTCATAAGCATCTTTTCCCTCCTCCCAACACTTTCCCTCCCGTGCTTGTTAGGCGCCTGCTCCGGTTCATGGATAATCTGATCGATTTTCATCAAGGCGGTTTCGGGCCAGTTCACGATAGTTAACACACTGCGGCCAGTCTTGGGAAAGAGTGTGTAGACGCATATGACGGCGTCTATAGAGATGAAGTATACAAAGCTATATGTCACTTATAAGCCCGTCAGATAGGGCGGGATAAGAATGGAATTAAGATCGGTAATAATTTAACTGAAACCTTCGATATTAAAACAGGATCCAGACGAGTGCTGTCATGTGCAGCACTCAACATCATTATTACAGGAGACATGTCTTTAGAATTTCTTGCATACGAACATAGTGAGACATCAATGAAAGATCTGGAAGTATTGAAGCTGTATCGACGTAAATGGGTGTGAGGGCGAAACCAGATATATGCTATCATCAAAGAAAGACACGCAACACCGACGACTTGGCCAGAACACCACCCTTGCGAATTATAAGTTTGAAGTAGTCAAGGCTTTCGTCAACCTTTGTTCACTACTGACAAGCAGCAATGAAAGTAGTACTGAGCTCCGACGCAAAAAAGCTTCTTCGTTCAGTTCAAGAGCAGCTCCCTTCTCGAAAAACCAAGATAATTCTTAATAAAGCCTACATCATCCCGGTCATCCTCTGCCTCGCAGAGGTTTGGACGTTTCCAGAGTGGATTAAAATGCCCCAAATGGACGATAGGAGGACGATACGGAACCTGAGCATATCCAACAGTGTCGACAATGGCAACGGCTTCTTTGTAGTCGAAGATCCACAGGAAGAAGTTAATTTAAGTGTTGCTATTTTCGAGTCTGTACCATACACACGGTGAACAGATCTGCTTTTTTAACCGCTCACAGCTTCGTATAGAAATAGAGAATTGGCGATCTGCTAGTCTGAGAGGTGTTCAGCCTTGTCCCCCGACATACCATACAGTTGTTCGGAATCATAGCAAGGTTTTTTAAAAAGTAGTAAATAGAGCTCTGATCTACTAATAAGTAATGTGTGGGGAAAAGGAAAAATACCGGAAAACCAGTTAGATTTTAAGGCGGGGTATGATTTTCAGCATTCAGTTTTTATTTTTATTTTTTTTTGCGCAGGTTCAAGATGGTTTGTGTCGAAGATGTTCGTTCACTTCTCTCTGGAGGTGGTCCTAGATAGGAATCGAGAGATGCGAATGAATTTGTCGCGTTGGTTCTAGTTTACAGTAGGTTTTTTGTTTCCATGTCATTAAGGTGTTATATTGGAAAATTCAGTGGAATAAGGAAGAAGATTAATATAGGGTTGTTTGATTGATTTCGAAAAGGTGTTCGACACCGTATGGTTGGAGAGTCTGTTCTACAAGCGTTCCAGGTAAGGCATGCTATATCATCATACATGATTTACGTAATGCATACGAGATAGAAGTTTGTTGTTAAACGTGATAGCTTTATTTCCAGCCAGGTCTGTGATATTGAAAATGGCTTATAAGAGCGATCCCTGCGATCCTGTTTGACATTCGTACAAGCTGTCGTATAGGTTATCCCAGCCATTCAAAGATATTGTTCAGGATTCTGCTGTATTAGGTTTAAACTGATATCAGAAGAACTGAAGGAAATTCGGGATGATTGAGCAAACATTATCGATGAGAAACGCTGTTAGATATCTTGGTTTCTTGACTAGGATCTATATTTCTACAGGCGTATAGATGCTTGACTCCTTGGAGCTATGGATATCACGAAAGCACAGACCGATCAGACTCTATTCCGCCAGAGGCATTTTCCCATATTGACTCCGAAAGGTTGGTATATAATAGAGATGGTATCCCGGTAATATACCGCAGTGCAAAGAGACAATCTTCCGCAGGAGCTAATCCGTTTTAGTACGACAAAGGCGAATTGAGGTCTTGCCAATGTTGATAAGCAGCACGTCGAGTTTTGGTGATTGTCTGGTGAAAATGCTTCCCAGAACTGTGTTTTGCCTCAAGATCCTCCTCAATCCTTAGTTGGTAGGCTAGGTTCGGGTAAGCTAGAGGATCTTTTGGAGGCTGGGCACTTCATCATGCTTTTTTTTTCTTTTTAAAATTGGGGGCTAGTGCTAACAAATAGCATAGAGCACGGCGACCAGTGTAGGTCTATTGTGCCTGCTAGCATATTCAGAACTCTACGTTCTCAAAAAAGCTATGGATGTCCCTCGAAGAAGCTAATCTCCTCAGGAGTCATGATTTCTCCGGGGAGGATACGCTTCCTAAGATGGCAGAGGGCTGCACACTTACATAGTATGTACTCTGCAATCTCCTCTGAGGTTAATTTTTTAAGATGATATCTCACACTATAGTGTCCCAAAAGGAAGCTGACCAGTCTTTTGATATCGATTCTGTTATATTTGGATCTATTGATAGAGTGTTTGTTCAGGGGCCGTATGAATCTCCTCGATTGTCGAAGTCCTTGAATGCTATTCCAAAAGTGCAGGTATTGAGATTCTAAGAGAAAGTTAATCTTCGAATTGGGGATTCCACAGAAAGTTTCGGCACCTATGTTCCTTTCGCTGGAATCTTTTCCAACTAGTTGGTCCGTGGTTATGTTGCACTCTATCCCCTTGTGCCCACCAGAGTTTGAACCTTTTCTTGACGGATTTTGAGTTCTTACGAATACTATACGAACCCAACGCTTTGAGCGCTGCCTGACTGTCTGATAATATATTGATGGTTATACCTCTCATGCCAGTCTCTAAGCTTAGGTTGACGCACGTTAGGATGGCGTATAGTTCGGCTTGAAAGACTCCAGGACTTGTTCCCAAGGCCTTCGATATCTTCCGATTTGGTCCAAAGATGCCAGCGCCAACATCGGAATACATCTTGGAACCATTTGGCCTTTGACATTTAGCAAGGGATCGCCGCTTTCCCAAGCTGTCCGATTTGGGATCACAATCTCAAATCTTCTGTCAAAGATGAACGTGTGTGGTAATGCGTCCGAAACTGTAGTAATCATATCCAGCTCAGAAAGTTGTAGGATGGACATGTGATCCAATGGTCTACATGACTGGCCTGTTTCCGAGCGGAGGAGTCTTATTGCATTGCGTATAGCAACCTTTTTAATAAAAAGGTGCAGTGGAGTAATTTCGACCAGTAACTCTTGGGCTGCAAGTTGACATGGCGCCTGTAATGCCGATATATGTTAGCCTCTGAAGACGTTAAAGTTTAACTATTGCAGTTTTCTGTTCAACTTTTGTCCAGCATATAGCAGATCATTAAGTGATGATAGGTCTTACTATCGCCAGTGGATTACCTTAGGTTTCAATCCCCATGTGTACGATTTTACGGCGTCGATAGGACCATAGTGCCTTAGTCGCCTTTGCAAGTTGGCTTTTGATGTTGGAACTCCAGTTCAGTTTGCGATCAAGGTCAATGCCTAGATTCTTGACTTCTTCTGTTTGTACCGTTTAGGGAGACGGAGAGACACAACCATGACAGTGACGATTCCGATTGAAGCCGATGACTGCCAGTCAACTTAATTTTGAATTAAGCAGGTTAGGGAACGCTAGACTATTAAAATATATAAAAGAGAAAAAAATTCTGGGATTTTGCTACAATGTTTGAGATAACTGGGCCATGCCGATCCAGAAGAGCCTTCGATTTCAACCCCTATGAACGATAGGGGACAAGGGGATGACTGCGTTTAAAGTACAAGTGGAAAAGATCGTCCAAATAGGTATGTGATACTGAAAGCAGCTGGCTAAAAATTGTGCCGGCTTGAGACGTTCAAATTACCCCCGATCTGTAGCGTTGTTACAGTTAGTAAATAAGGAGGTATTCTCAGTTGCCAGGGCCAGATAAGGCAAGCTCGATGCCGTAAGTCCAAAGTAAGTTCTTTTCTCAGTGTTCTCAGTGTGTAATTTGAATTCGTGCCTTAATGTCATAGGTTCAACGATTACACTGCTGTGAAGAAGTTCGAAAAAAAATCTCGATTTTTTTTATGAAACGGTCCATAGCACGATAATTATTCACCTGTCCGTTCATTTCCGCCGGACATGTCTCTGTGTAATATTTTTCTTAGTGGGCCGCCGTTTCGCAAGCCTGAATGGCATTATAAGCGCATAATTAAGAAAGCTAATACCTCTCAAATGGGCTTGTTCTTGACTGTTCTCGAAAATAAACCTGTTATAGGCTTAGGCCATAAGACTCCACGGTTGTGATAGCAAATGTTAGCATTAAACAGAGGACTTTCTCGCTAATCATAATTATATAATTCAAGGTAGTATTTCTTTTTAATTTTCTGTCCATAGTCATGGGACCCGATATCATTCCATTTTTCTGTGTTTTTTTGCAGGCTTTTACTGTTATATAAGCCCTCCTTAAAGTGCTTGTTGAATACTCGTTCTGATTTTTTCGGAAAAGCTTTTACGAGTAGCAAAGACCGTAATATTTTCAAAAATTTGTTTTTCTCATTAAGTCCTCAACACTTTTGCGAAACAATCCTCGAATGGCCTATTTAATAAAATAATTAATTTGCCTTCGTTTTCATCACTGCATTCTTCTCATCTCATTTCGCAAAAAATGAACAAAAAATCCAATAAGCGTCATTCGAAATATTAAACACACATCCATACACAATCCGCAATGATTGCTGCGTTCCGCGTAGAGAAGATACAAGCAGATTTCCATTAGCCCATTAGCTCTGCGCACAGTTCCTGAAATTAGGTCATACATCCTATTTTGTCGGACACCCACAATGCGAAATGTTAAATCAGAGAAGCCCAACCAAAAATGCATCCGGATTCTTTGGCGCGTTTTTCGAAAACCCATTTAAATTGATTGCATGGAAAATAATAATTAATTGGGTTTTCCATTTTAATCCACTCCGATTGGAATGCCTTTAAACCAATGAACTTACGAATAATGTCAAGTTAAAATGCCATTAGCTACGAGCGAGAATGGGTGCTGCATGGCCCACGACGACCCTGGGCGGCAATGCCGAGCTGGATATGATCGGATCAACAAGACTGGCCTGGAATACCTTCAAACCATTCATGTGAATCCAAATTTTCCCGTCGCTCACGCGAGTAATGGAATGGAATAAAAAAAAGTGCGGACACCAGCTAACCACTCGAATAAAAGTCCTCCAGGAGACATGAATATAAATCATTTTGACCTCATAAATAAGCCGGCACGTTTAGTTTCGGTTATGCAGTGCAAACCAGTTGGTGGAAAACATGGAAAAAAATGCCAGAACAAAAGCAGTACAGAAAAAGAACACAAGTACTCGTATCTGGTATCCAAAAGAACGCTCGCGGCACTGTCATCGACTCTTAGACTCGTTGTCATTAGAATACCATGTTCGCGCCATGTTCTCATGGGGAGCAGACAAAACGTCCACATTCCGATTCGCATAATTCATACGATACAATGCTGGTGCCTCTTCCTACTCCTGCAATCACCATGGGCCGAGCTTGAGCCCAAGCAGTAAATGCCACATGCACTCGTATGCATGCGGCAAGCGAGCGAGTGCACTCTGTCGACTGTCTCCAGTGACGCGCTGGAACGGACGCGATTTAATGACGAGGAATTTCCGTCAATGCGGCATGACGCGACATCTGAAGGTATGTTTGCTGCTGAATGTTGAGCCGCAAGTGCCGACAATACGGATGGAAGAAGGAACACACTAGAAATAGGCAAAGCAAATCGTTTTTCTGCCGCTACGAGTAGATAGATCCGAGTGCATGGATACATGTGCGAGTAATGAAGAGTTCTGGCATTGGCATTCTCAATTCGCAAATGTACGAGTATACGAGTGCAGACATATGTGCGCGCGTTTTTTCCATGCTTTGGTACTTGGTGTTTTTGGTTTTTTGTTTTTTTTTTGCCGTTCGTTGCCTGTTTGTGGATCGTCAATGGTGGCATCACGAGTTGAACTCTTAACTGTATGATGAGTATCTTTTGTTCTTTTGATATTTGGTCACAGGGCTCGGCTTTTTCGTTCTTAGATCTTCTGCCGGCCAACAGTGTGACCAAGCAGAGGATGGGAACCAATCAGAGTTCCAGTTGCCTCAAGTTTCTAGCACCAATACCTCTCTTGGAACGTTATATGTACGGAGGGGAGATTTGTCATTTTTCTTTGGCTGGATGTAATCGAATTTCATTATTTTCGGAGCCCTATATCATCCTCCGAAAGCTTCTCAACGGCATTTCTTCCTTGTTCAGAGTATCCAATAAGAGGTGTCATTTAGAATTTTGCGTCATTGTTGAACTGTCAGCACCCAACTATGGTTGTGACGACTTTTGATAAGCAAAAACTAAAAGATTATTAAATATTGATTGAAACATCACAGCACAACATGTTGAGATATGGAAATTCGACTACAAATACGGTGAAAATATCGTGCAAACCTTTCTTAAAGTTCGTATTGCTTTTGGTTGTTTTCAAACGTTTTTACAAGTGACCCTATGTGATAAATTTGATCCACTCAGACAGGCTAGAAATTTAGACAAGCCCGTGTTCGACTAGGTCAACTACAACTACTGCTGATGTAGCTGAGAGCGTGACGTATGTATAGGTTGCGGTCATTTTGCTCCGTTTTTGGCGTAATGACCACGAATATTAGTGTTCTTTAGCTCGACATTGAAGACAAGATCATGAATTTTTGAAATAAAATTATTTTGAGTGGAGAGGATCATTGCAATTTGTTTGGCTCCGAAAACGTAGTGACATAGTGGAATAACCTATTCATCTATTGTACAACGAGTGACAGTCTGGTGCGGCTTTTCAGCAGGCGGCGCCATTGGACCATTTTTTTTTTTTTTTTAATTTGGTGCGACTATTAGTGAATGGAACGATCTTACTGATTTATTTGGCCTGAAATTTGACGGGCCTATAATGACTGTGACTGAATTTCATGTCTAATTTCCTGGTTTGGAATTTTTTCTGGGGACTATACAGGGTGGGTCAAATACAACTTTCTTTTTAAAAATGCAATTAAATGAACAAAGTTAAATTTTATCCATGTGTTATGGCTTTATTGGTAAGAACAAACATTCCCATTAATTATACAAATACAACGTCGCTCAAGTGGCTGCCTCGGCTGGCTTCGTAATAGCGCATTTTGCCACCCAAGATTTTGTTGAGGGTTTGGGGCTGTAGCTCCCGGATTGCTTGGATGATATTGGCCCTAAATGCTTGAATCGTTTCCGGATTGTCGGCATAACATCGGTCCTTCACGGTTCAAATCGCAGCTCCGGCTAATTGACATCGCCAAGACGGCTGATAACACGATTGGGGAATTTATTCCGCAAATGATCGATTGTGGCATGGGCTGTGTGGCATGGCGCGCCATCCTTCATGAACCAGAGGTTGTCCAAACCCATATCTTCAATTTCAGTAAAAAAAAATTCGGTTAACGTGGCTGTGTAACACCCATCGTTTGCCGAAACGTTGTTTCCAGCCTCATTTTCGAATAAAGATGATCTAATGATGCCACTACTCCACAATCTGCACCAAACTGTCACTCTCTGTGGATGAAGTGGATGCCTTGGCTTCTCGACAATAACGTGCGGGTTTTTCGAGTCGGCAATTTTGTTTGTTAACGTACCTACCGAGATGCAAATGCGCCTCGTCAGAAAAGATGATTTTTCGCCCAAACTGCGAAGCGATAACGAAGCGGATGGTTGCGTGCCTTCAATTGCTGAGTCAATTGGACCTTATAAGCGATTAGTCCCAGATCTTTGTGGAGAATTCTCCTCAAGCTAGTGCGTGAAATGTTGAGCTGTTGAGATCGATGGCGAGTTGATGTTCGTGAATTGAGTCTCACACTCTCGGCCACAGCAGCCACATTCTCATCTGTGCGCACCGTACGACGACGGGGACCATGAGTGTTGTCCACTATCACACCAGTCTCACGAACTTTTTGCACAAACTTGCGTACAGCAGTCACGGTGGGTGCTTTATTTCGGCCAAAATTTCTTTTTAAAAAAAAGCACTGTTTGGGCTACACATTTTCGAACCTTGTTCAAGCGTAAAGCGACTCATTTCGATCCAGTACCGAACTGAGACGGAAGCTGACTCCTATAGAGACCCCACGTAGAAACAAAGAAACAATAGAATAGAAGAAGAGGAAAGAAACTCAAAAAGACACTCAAGCTGTAACACAAGGGCGGCTTTGTCATAGTCAAATAACATAAACAAAATTTGTGAAGAAATGTGGGGCTTAATTGTCGCCTCAGCAAAAGACGTAAATAGTGATGAGACAGAAGTACCAACAGTCATCTAAGTCTGAGGCAATATCGAAGCAAACAGTGAATCCACATATCCAAATCCTCGTAGAACAAATCTGCTAAGTTATAAAAATATAAATATACATTCTTTAAGGCTCAGGAATAATGTGAACAAGGTCCTAGGATGAAAGGCTGTAATACGATCTTCTCCGCCATTACTATGGAACGCAAGGATATAAATGAAGACTCTTCAAATGAGGAAATCTGCGATACAATAAGAACGTCTTCTATGCCCGTAATATATAAATACCTAGAATGCAATAATAAGTATTCCGTTAGAAATAGCTATGAAAATACCCAGCTAGTAAATTGGCCAGGACATATACATACCATTAGGACCTTTGGATTTGGGCACATATTTTTAACTGTACGAGTGCAAGGATGATTGGACGCTCTTGAATATAGGCAGAGATAGACATCAATTTGGAAGTGGTGAGCTGGGGCAGAAGCAATTTATCCCTCTTCTCGACTAGATTCGTCCAACCTGTCCCTACCGTCTGCCTCCACCTACCGACTGATAACACTAACTTCCCTTCTTTCTAAGGTCATGAATGCCTGGCTAAATTTTAAGTTTATGAAATACGAGTATTTTGGATCGTGGAAACTTTTTAATGACCGTAGCAACAGGCCCGAAATTGCCTTTCGGACTGTTTTCAATTCAAGGCGTTATGGATGGTTTCAAATGATATTCACCAAAGTAAGGGACGGTGTTCCTCAAGGCTCTGTTCTGTAACCACTATTCTTCTCTGTTATTACAAATAATCCAATGCTGCTATTTCTACTTCAATTTACTCCATCGCTGATGACAGTACACTCACGTCCCTATTCTCCAGCCACAGAATTGGAATGGAACGTATAGTAAGCACAATAAATTCCGAAATCGACAGCATAATTAAGTAGGGTATAAACAAATAGAGTGGAATTTAATGCTTCTAGAACCCAATGCTGTCTTAGTTGGAACCGAAAAACTTTCTGTCCTTCGAAATCTATAAAAGATATATCCGCCCCCTGCTTGAGAATAACGCTCATATCTAGTATAGTGCTCGAAAAAACTTGTAGAAAGTGGAAAGTATTTGAAAACGGGCGATAAACTTATAGGAGGCATTGATATTACGGTTTTTTCTAGTGGCCACAAACCTTCTTAACAGATATGCAGTTATAAATCTTGTGGCATATGATCTTCATTTCCTTGTATAACGACATTTATATTTCCTGCAAGCCGTGAATTTCGATGATGGATAAGCCTAAAAACTTCTCTAACAGAGCCAATCTCTTCGAATATTTACAGTTTTTCTATAGTACGATCAGACGGACGATTATGTCGACATAACCTGCATATAATGCTCGAAGAGTAGCTGCTAAAGAATCATAAATTTCGTAGTAAGTTTTGACAGTTTTAGCGCATCCAACGATTATTGGTTGATAATATATTATTATATTATAAAATGGTAAGCCTTAAGATAAACGTTTCTTAATCTTGAAGGATAGTTCTGTTGGACGTGACAGGGATTTCAAGTTCGGGCCACCAATTGAATCATTTTATATTTTATAAAGGGTGTTTTCTATAGAGGTATAGAACTTTGAAGTGAAATAAAATAAAAATGATTTTATTAAATTCACATAAAATAGACTTTATTCGAAAGATAATTTTCCGACATTATAACTTAAATATAATTTATGGCATATGACCGCCACGGCTGGCTCGGACGTGGTCTAATCTGGAGGTCCAATTTTCGATGATTCTTTCCAACACTTGTTGCCGTATATCGGCAATAACGCGAATGTTGTCCTCCAAGTGGTTAATCGTTTCGGGTTTATCGGCGTAGACTAGCAACTTCACATATCCCCACAGAAAATAGTCAAGCAGCGTTAAATCACACGATCTTGGAGGCCAATTCACGGGTCCGTAACGTGAAATTATGCGGTTACCAAACGTTTCCTTATATAAATCAATTGTGGCACGAGCTGTGTGACATGTTGCGCCGTCTTGTTGAAACCACAGCTCCTGCACATCATGGATGTTCAATTGATGAACAAAAAAGTCAGTAATCATGGCTCTATAGCGGTCACCTCTGACTGTAACATTCTGGCCAGCATCGTTTTTAAAGAAGTACGGACCAATTACTCCACCAACCCATAAAGCACACCAAACAGTTTTTGTGGATGAAACGGTGCCTCAAGATACACTTGAGGATTATCATTACTCCAAAAGCGGCAGTTTTGTTTATTGACGTATCCATTCAACCAAAAGTGAGCTTCATCGCTAAACAAAATTCGCTTATGAAAATTGGGATCAATGGCAATCTTGTTTTGAGCCCATTCACCGCCAGCCGTGGCAATCATATGCCAGAAATTATATTTAGGTTATAATGTCCCAAGATTATCTTTCTAATAAAGTTAGTTTCATGTCAATTTAAAAAAATCA